>OZ024902.1:22243591-22288591 GCA_964017125.1 Flabesymbios commensalis | reverse complement strand
ATAAATTTAAATTTACATCAAAATTATATATCTGTAATTGTCGCCTTAGAGGCTGCTGCAAAAAGCGCCACAAGTTTTAAAAAGTTCGTAACAATCAATCAATAAAACTTCTATAGCGCCTATATCCTCAGCGGACCGAGCTGAGAGGCGCACAAATCCTTAGCGTGATCATGTGTCATAATAGAGGCAAAAGCAGGTTCCTTCAACAGGGAGCCGGGCTGCTGAGGGACTAGGGTGGAAAAGCCAGGTCAAATAGGTGGGATTTAAGTAATTTCCGGAATGTTAAGATTGTTCTGGCATTACGTATAGGCACAGGCAGGGCGTTCCATAAGGCTGGACCAGATATAGAGAAAGCTCTTGACCCAGTCTTAGTCTTTATACGAGGAACAACAAATCTATTCGAATTAGTGGAGCGCAGATATTTTGAGCATTTCGGCCGAATAAGTAAATCAGCCAGATATGCAGGTTGGTTTTCATTTAGGGTTCGGAAAGTTATTGCGCATATTTTAAAAAAAACTTGGAAGGAAGCCAATGTAATCGTTTTAGAATTGGAACGGAACGACGAAATCGTGGGGCCTTGGTTACTACTCTTGCAAGGCAGTTTTGAACGCGTTGTAATCTAGCGATATCCTTTTCTGGCATATTGTGAAAAAGTGAGTTACAATAATCTAACTTACTACTGACGAGTGCCACTGCAATTTGCTTGGCAAGATCTAAGGACAGACTTTTTCGAATTCGACGCAGGTCACGGATATGATAGAAGCATGCCCTACATGTTTGGGATATGTGTTTTCGGAAATTCAGGCTACTGTCGAATAGTACACCAAGATTTTTAGCTGATGTAGATGGATTTGTGTCTTGACCTAGAAGTAACCATGGGGAATTATTCAAGAATTTTTCTCGCTGAAGTTTGGTCCCAATAAAAAGAAATTCTGTCTTGCTAGGATTAAGCTTCAGCTTAGATCCTGTCATCCAGGCCGACACACCCATTAAACAATGTTGCAACTTCTCAAGAGATTCCTTCGCGTTTGAAACTGATAGAGACATGTAGATTTGAGTATCATCGGCATAAAGGTGGTGGTTTATGTCAAAACTAGAGATAATAGTGCTGAGTGGTGTTGTGTATGAAGTAAGAAGCACTGGACCTATCACAGAGCCCTGTGGAATCCCATAGGAGAGTGTGACTTTATCTGAAAAAGTGTCTTCAATTTTTACGGACTTGTGCCTATTTTGCAAATAAGAAGAAAGCCAAATTTGGGCCTGGTCAGATATTCCATACCAATCAGAAAGTCTATCTGTTAATGTGGCATGGTCAATGGTGTCGAAAGCGGCCGACAAGTCAAGCAAGGTTAGAGCCGTAACTTGACCCTTGTCCATACTAATGATGATATCGTTATGTACTTTCAGTAGAGCCGATTCTGTAGAATGATGTTTCCTGTAGGCCGATTGTAATGGATTAGATAGATTGTTATTTTTTATATGAGCTTGCAGCCTATTGGCTACTATATTTTCTAAGATTTTGGAAATGAAACTTAAGTTGGATACAGGCCTGTAATTTTTCAGCTCGTTTTTAGGAAGAGATGTGTTTTTCAGTAGTGGTCTTACATGAGCTTTTTTGAAATTTTGAGGAAATGTACTAGTTTCCATTGAAATGTTAATTATGTCAGTGATGGGAGTTATTAATATGTCAAGACAATTTTTCAACACGCTTGTAGGAATGGGATCCAGATCACATGATTTTGACGATGAACTCAAAATAAGCTTTTTAATTTCATCTTCTGACGCACGTTCAAAAACGTTGATTTTAGATCTAATTTTTTATTTTTGCACTTGTGGAATATTGTGTACTTTATCTGGAAATTTGGAATGGATAGTTTCAATTTTATCCACAAAATACCTAGAGAAATGATCACAAAGTGATTTTACTGATGTGAATTCTGGCAGAGCAGGAGGTGGAATTCTATGCAGAATGTTATTTATTGAATTCCAAAGGCGACGGGGATTGTCCGAATTTTCGGCAATAACATCAGCTAAATATTTCGATTTAGCTTTTGTCATCATTCTATTACACAGGTGGCCTTGATGTTTGTAACTAGAACGATCTAGATGTGTGCGAGATATGCGCCATGTTCGTTCGAGATTGTGGCGAAGGGTTTTAGCCTTCATTATTTCTATCCATGGAGTTGGTGGTTTTCTGGGCAGAGTCTTTGTACTTACAGGAGCGTGTTTGTCTAAAAAAGAGCTAAGAACAGAATCATACTGTTGACAAAGTGCCGAGAGATCTTTCTCAGGTTTCTTTATTATTCTTAACTTTATAATCATATACAAGTATGAATTTGTGTGGTTAGATCTAGACTACCCAAGAGACGAAATCCATTACGTAATAAACACAAATTGAGTGCATATATATTTATTAAATACAACAGTTCATATACCATGTATACGCACTAGAAATAAATTAAGTGCATATCATTTTAATAAACACAAGAGTTCATACATGTCATATTGGTACTAGAAATTTATATAGTTCACATACTTTGAATAAACACAAAAAGTGCATATACGTACTAGACATCACAGTCATGAAATAAAGTTACCCGTCAAACTGTCAAAATGAATTATGAAATAAAACATATTTTAAATATATTGTCTCATTTGACGTACACATGCTGGTGTGATATTTCTCTGACGTATAGCCATGATACAATGTCATATAGAACAATAGATATTCCTTTGTTTCACTTGACTAAATAATGAGAAAATTAAAAATAATTTTACATTAGATTGAATGATATTATATAAGACACTAATGCAATGTTTACCATTTAAATGTTACGATATTTGAAGCTTAAATGCACACTTTATCAATTCCCATTAGAAATATAACTTTGGATGTAAACGTGTATACTGTAGAGATATGATGCGTGCTATTTATTAGGTCATTGAGATTAGAGGACAATGGATATGAGGAACATATTGCTAATATCGATTTTTGTATCACAACAGTTCTGCAGTGCAAAACCGAATTTAGCATTAACTACTTACTTGTCAAGTAATTGACTACTGACGTTTGTTTTTGCACGCTTGAAAAAAGCACACCGCATTCAATAGCTTTAACATCCTTGATATCTAAGTATTAAATAATCATAACATTGTGTAATACAGATCAGGTAATTGCGATTAGCATGATTAAGCAACAATTGAATGGATACGTAGAGAACATTGCTAATATTTAGCGATTTCCTTATCAAAAAAATTATACACCACATGATAAACTTTAACAACATCGAGACAAACAATACATTCAGGCTTTGATTCACTAACGCCACTAAGTTAGTTGATGGATGTCTGGATTCAAAACAAACAAGGGACAGTAATCCCGAGTTGTTTCAATGTTGGTCCAGCGTCCAACATCAACCAACACTGGTCTAACGGCCCGTGTTAGCTAGATCAGCACCCCCTTTCAAAAGGCAAACATCAGAAATTGCTTACTTTCAATCTTTTCAGCGCGAAGACCGACTTTAGGCGTCAGAATCTGACCACTTCAGACGCCAGATTCTGACGTCTGAAGCCTCGCACTGAAAGGGTAAACTATCTATATTGTCCGTAGAATTCCATAACCTGATAACATAGGTATTCAACTGAAGCGGAAAGAGCTAACTAAGATATTTATGGTAATTTCAAATTTAAAATAACCAGGTTTTTTTCTCTTGGTTTATGTAGAAAATATGCTAGCGCTTTAAATTTAGAAGTTACTGTTGTTGTCTTAGCAAGACACAGTTGTAAATTCGACGTTACTCTTCAAGTAAGTAGTTACTGCTGTTTGCCTTTGTATGGCACAGTTTTAAATTTGATATTTTTGAGATGTGAATATGACAATGAAGTTGTCACAAGTTCAGGTAGTTTAAGGGACTTCAGCTTCTTATATGTAAAAGGTGGTTTGAGTGATTTTCTGATTTGGTTACATACTAAGGTGTATAGACTAGTTCCACCTTCTCTCCTTTGTCGAACCAGTTTCTCTAACAGACCGTCCGTCATTTCGTCAAATGAGTGCTCAGTCTGTATGACATTATACTCATTAATATTACTTTGAGCGTGATAAAGAGTAAGTGCCATGTTCATCCAGCCTTTGCTCAACGCCTTCTCACATGCGTCGTTACCATCTTCGTCTCTCTGGGTTAAATCACACCCAGCACACAGAAGATGTCTCACAATGCTCACAGCATTAGACGTTTCTTCTTCAAACCGACTTGATTTACTAAACATACAGAAAAACAAGGATGGTGTTTCAGGTGATAATATTTTAACATCTGCGCCATGTTCCAGTAAGATTTGTACACTCTGTTCACAATGTGCGAGGCATGCTCGAGTTAATACGCTCAAGCCATTCTTATCCAGGGCGTTAGGATCAGCACCATGTCTGAGGAAGAGCCTGACCACTTGAGGATGTCTGTCTTCAGCCGCTCTGGATATGAAGGGTGTCTGGCATAAGTCACGGCTATTGGCAGACACACCAGCCCTTAGTAACACCTCAATGGTCTCTAGATGAGCTCCACAGACTGCCACATCTAAAGCCGTCTGCTGCAACCAGTTCCCTGTGTCTAACATGAACCCCGCCTCAGCCAGTTTCTTGACGGTGATGTGGTCATTGTCTTTACTGGCCAGATGGAGCATAGAGTTACCAACTGCATCCTTCACTGTGACGATCACATCAGCCTTAGCCGCAATCAACACATCCAGACAGTCATGGTAGCCATTGACAGCCGCCACAAACAGCGGGGTGTAGTAGTCGACGGTGTCCCTCTGATTCACATCAGCACCCGCTTTGATGAGAATCTTAGCCATCTTAGCATTATTCTTCTCAATGGATATCATCAGAGGTGATCTCCAGTTAGAGTCACATAAGTTCACATCGGCCCCAGCATCCAACAGTTCCTGAACCATTTTGTGGTTGACTCTTGAGACGGCATGAGAAAGAGCGGTCTTTTTATCTTTGTCTGATCTCTTATCTGGATCTACATCAGCCTCATTCAGTAGAAATGTAACACACATTGAGCTTCCTTGACGAGCAGCATATATTAGAGGTATGCCTACCATAGTAGAACTGTTAAAATCCACCCTGCATTCCCGGAGGACCCTCAGCAAACTGATGTTCTCATTTGCGATCGCGCCAATGATTATCTTAGGTATTTCCTTTCTTTCTTCTTCTATTTGCATTGCAGCTATTACGCTGCGGAAATCACGATGTTTAATAGCCTGCCACACACGACTCCTGCAAAAAAACATCATTATTATCAAAACTGTTATCTACATCAGCCTAATTAGCATCGGTTAAGAAAGCTACATGAATGTATGGTATTGTATATTTTATCTAGTATCTCCCGGTCAAGTAGTCCTACGCTGGCTTCAGCTAGTTTAATAAAAACATATATTTACAAAGAGCAAAATGTGAATCTTGTATTGTCTTGAATACTGGATATGACATGGAAAAAATATTTCCTTACCCATACAGTTAACGGTGTTAAGTTGTGTTGTCCACAACATTGCACAAGGAGCTTGTTGATTTGAACATTTTTATTATTTTGCTTACACGCTTACACGCTTACATGACATGTCGTTTTATAACCTGGAAGTAGGCCTACAAAAGTGCTCAAAGCTGTTCAACTTCATGCAATTGAAGAAATATTGAAGTTTTTGAAAAAGATTTGATTATTCTATTCTACTAGGTCTCCGATGGAAAAAATAATGTAAAGCTGAAAATTTCAGGAGGTATTTAGATGGTCATCCTTAGTGATCTATCAAAAGTCCCAAAGTTTCCCAGTAGCGGAACATGATTTTTTGGCGAAAATCCAAAATGGCCGCCAAAGGCCATAAAATATATGTAGCATACAAAGAATTTAACATATCTTCCTTTGTAATACCTCTTTTTCACCTATTTTTTCACGGGGAACTCATTTCTTTTTAAGTTTTAAAGCCTCATTTGTGTTTTGTTTGCAAAAATTCAAAATGGCCGCCTGATACAACACTGAAATTGTAACCTATGAAGAATTTCTGCATAATTTTTCACGAAAAACCTAAATATGGTCCTATTTCAACATTGAAAAGATCCTATCATTGGACAATTCAAAATGGCCGCCATCGGGGAAGAAAAACAATTTTAGAAATTATCATTTTTTTGTCTAGCCTACATATTTTTTTGGAAGCATAGTGAAAGAAAAAAGTATTTCTGAAATCAATTGTGGTAATGCTATGTGGTTTAGTCCTTTAAACTGTTTTCAGTGTTGCTCCGGCCTTTAATGTGATAATAATAATAATAAATAAGGATGCATGAAATTATTTAAAAGACAGTGACAAGAGGGTACGTTGTGCCACCGGCATGTCAAAACAACTTACCACACCAAGACGGCTCAACATTTCCCTGGTACTACTAATTTTATTTTTCAGCACTGAAAGTCCTATAACAATTCAGTATATTTTCAAATGTAAGAGTTAATAAATTAAATAATGTATGTACATTTGTATATAATATTATTTCGTCATAACAGATAAACGGGAAGCAGTGACACAATAAGCATAACTCACAAAAAAAATCAATCAACCTCAAACTAATTACATCCGAAATCAATCATCAATCAGATATGAAAAAGGATTTGAAAAAAAATGAAACAGATCGAGATAAGAAGGGTCAGTTTATTCATCAGAATTTTTGGGTATGGAGAAAAAAACCATGTCATAATCATGATAATTAAATACAGTCAGGTTATCTAATGAAAACTGCCATATGCATTATCTTTTCTGGTAGCCATTTTTTGTAATTTGACAGATTTGTCCATTTTATGTAAAAGTGTAGAAACAAATATTTAGCCATTTGGAAATTGTAAACATGTTAAAACATTTTAAACCATAACAATATCAAATAAAAACTAAACAATCGTATGAGTAACGTTAATAAAATAATTCAGGTATATATTACATAGTATGGTGGTCATATTGAAAACAACCGGCCATTTTGATTTAATGTTTGGCTAACATGCTGCTCTCACAGTGCCCTCAGGTGCATACACAGACCAATTTTGGTGCTGTTTTCACCATTGATAAACTGATTATAGTATTTAACATGTTTATATGCCCCACTGATGTTTTAACTCATATCAGTCTAAGTCCGAGCCCAGCTCGGAACTGGAATTTATGATGCTGAAGTCTAGGTCCGAGTCCAGCTCGGACCTGGTATGAATCTGGTATGAATTTAAACAGATTAATATATACAATGGTAATAACTTATTCACCCTATTAATGTGTGTACATAGACCTTTTGAATGCTTCTACGAACCGTCTGTGATGTATTTTAATATATTTTATGTGAATTGATATAATGTTGTACTCCTGACCTCAAAAATACCATTTTTCAACAAAATTACCGAAAATTTGTCTACCTAATTAGCATATTCAAAATGGCTGTCGGTTACCATGGCAACATCACATTAGCCAATTAAATGAAGTGTATTTTGGTTATATGTTGTATATGTGCTCCTGAGGTGTATGGGAAATACATATGCCATCATTCTAAATGTCTATCAGAATATGTCTCAAGATCACAAAAATGGCCAGACCACACAGACGTCCAATGTCAAAACGGCCAGACTGCTATGAGTAGATATAGACCTACCCAGCTAAACCACACTACAAAATATCTGTCATCTATAGGCCTACAAGTGTCGTTTTTTTAATTCAATATTGCTTTAGGTTGCTTTCTGCACAATCATGGCAATATCGAGAAAAAAGAAAAATACTGTGTCCCACTCATATCAAATAACTTCGAGGGTTCTTTCTATATAGTGCACAGTGCCATAGACATCACTTCACACTCCAGGCCTTTGAACAGGTTGGAGCACTTTAAATGCACAACATCGATGAGAAACATCCAAACCGACCAGCATTCGAAACTTTCGAGCCACAGCCAGATCGAATGTGCCATCGGGACGGCCTCGTTATTTCAAACACAAAACAAACTTATTCGTGTTGCTATTAATTAGTTAATGTTGCATCAAAAATATATAAAGATGATAAATCGGGTAAGGGACCTTCCCTAGGATCCTGCAGGTTCTCGTGTGATACCTTGCATTGGACCCTGATTAGGTGTCGTTGCAAAAGCTGGTTGCATGTGACGATGCAACAGGTCTGCGAGGTACACAAGCTGAATGGGAACTGGGTACAGTAAGTCATCAATGAAATTCACAGGTTGATGATTAGGAAAAAATGGCACAGCTCTCTCAGACTCTCGTTGTTTTATTGATTGAATATGATGTTATGGCTATTATACTATATGAAATAAATACGTTAAAATGTGTACTGCATATTTATTTGGATATAGAGTTATTTGTTTTTATTATTACTGGTAATCTATAGATTTAAAAGCTTATATGTACCTTATATGAATTAACCTTTAAAAATCATGTGAAAATGAGGTATTAAAATACATATTAAAATACATGTTTAATAGTTTAGGAATTACAACTTGAACATGGCGCTTGGCGGCCATTCTGAATTTTGTCAAAAAAGGATGTTTCGCTCAGGGGGAACTTTGGGACTTAATACAGGTAATAAAGGAGGACATACTGGTAATTTATAGGTTTAAAAGGGTATATATGAATCTCAAAAAGCGAATGACAATATAATTGCTCCTAATCAAACCTCAAATGGCGGCCATCTTGGATTTATTCTTTAGCGAAACCTAAAAAGTTACTGATAGCTTCAGAAATAAATTCAGCATTAAAAAATCATGTTAAAATGAGGTATTACATTGAAAAATATGTAAAATAGTTCAGGAATTACAACATCAACATGGCGTTTGGTGGCCATTTTGAATTTTGTCAAAAAAAGAATGTTCCGCTCAGGGGGAACTTTGGGACTGTTTACAGGTAATAAAGGAGGACATTCTGAACACATCCTGGAATTTTCAGCTTTGTATTATTTTTTTCCATTTCAAAACTCAAAATTCTTGGACTAATCTCGCAAACATCAGCAATCATCATAAAACTGACTGATCACTGATTGATTTAAAGATATAAACAAACTCGTTTAAAGATTGTTTCAAATCGAACGATTACGTATGCTACATGCATGCATTGTATTACATATTTTATTATCTGATAATAGTGTCATCTGATCTTCAAGCAAGTCATCATGACCGTATAAATAAGTGACATAAATGATATATTCGCACCAGTTAATTCGGTCTTATAAGTCGCTTCAAATGATCGGTGCAATGGGATAAGCTCACACATAGACTATAAACACATTTTGTCGTTTTCTGGAAAATGGTCCTCGTCCAGATGAAACCTGGCACGACGATTTTCACCAATAAATCTTCGAATAACTATATTTAAGTTAATTTTTATAAATGACTGAAGTGTTTTTGTCGCAGTAAATATTTGATTACTATCCGATAATTTTGTCATGTTTTCATTTAATGTGAGCTGTCATTTGCTTTGGCCATTTTCAAATCACAGTAAACCGGTAAATAAAAAAATCTCAATATATAAAATATTTGATCTGATCAGATCTCGACCTCGCTCGGTCAAAGCACATGCAGTTTTATGTTACAATGTTTAACTCGTAACAGTCTGGGGTCAATGTATTTGATCTCGTTTACGTTTACATCGAGACGTGAATTGTAACCGGAAGGTGAATGTAAATCTCCTGATGCTTTTTTGTCATGTTTAATCTTGACTGAATTTTTTTGGGGCCAAAGGTTTTTTTTCAATTTGAAATCATCTTAAATGCCTTCGTTAGGTCTTTCTGATTCGTTTGAATACCTATGTGTAGAAATATTTTGTATTCTTACTGTGTGGGAATCGACTTATGACGTCAGAATGTGACGTCTACAGACGTCAGATTTTGCCGACTAAAGTCGATCCCCGCACTGTAAGGGTTAATACACACGTTAGAACTTCGTCATTATGATTGGTTGTGTCTTTTCATATTAAGCTCTTTTTATACCCTATGGATGCACTATGACGTATATAGGCAGCATGTCAGATAAAGGATTAAATAATAAGGATTACAAAATTTTATTTGTGATCAAGGTAATAAATCAAAACATCGGGGCCTAGAAGCTTGATAGCATAGACTGAAACTTAACTTAACTGTAACTTAACCCAAGCACAACTGAGAATGGGAGACACAGGTTAAACCACGGAGGTTGCTCTACCTCTGTGGGTTAAACAATACCAAATTGTACCTGATAGCTAAGTCACAAGATTAGACAATGAAAAACGGATTGAAATATGACTTAGCCAAAACAGGCTTGAAAATTCAAGTAGTTTTTAAGCTTCAAGTAAATGAAACTTTTTGTTTTTAAATTGTATATTTCAACTAAATGAGATGTATTAGGAAACTAGATAGATCAAACGAAATACTGGTCCGCATTATAGCCTACATTAAGCATTCAAATTTTCACGCACTTGAAGCTGTGTCTCGTTACTGCGACCCACAACATCAAGTGGATGAAAACTAATCATATTAGTTCAAGTCAAGCAGGAGGTGGAATTCTATGCAGAATGTTATTTAATGAATTCCAAAGGCGACGGGGATTGTCCGAATTTTCGGCAATAACATCAGCTAAATATTTCGATTTAGCTTTTGTCATCATTCTATTACACAGGTGGCCTTGATGTTTGTAACTAGAACGATCTAGATGTGTGCGAGATATGCGCCATGTTCGTTCGAGATTGCGGCGAAGCGTTTTAGCCTTCATTATTTCCATCCATGGATTTGGTGGTTTTCTGGCAGAGTCTTTGTACTTACAGGAGCGTATTTTGTCTAAAAAAGAGCTAAGAACAGAATCATACTGTTGACAAAGTGCCGAGAGATCTTTCTCAGGTTTCTTTATTATTCTTAACTTTATAATCATATACAAGTATGAATTTGTGTGGTTAGATCTAGACTACCCAAGAGACGAAATCCATTACGTAATAAACAAAAAATTGAGTGCATATTTATTTAATAAATACAACAGTTCATATACCATGTATACGCACTAGAAATAAATTAAGTGCATATTATTTTAATAAACACAAGAGTTCATACATGTCATATTGGTACTAGAAATTTATATAGTTCACATACTTTGAATAAACACAAAAAGTGCATATACGTACTAGACATCACAGTCATGAAATAAAGTTACCCGTCAAACTGTCAAAATGAATTATGAAATAAAACATATTTTAAATATATTGTCTCATTTGACGGACACATGCTGGTGTGATATTTCTCTGACGTATAGCCATGATACAATGTCATATAGAACAATAGATATTCCTTCGCTTCACTTGACTAAATAATGAGAAAATTAAAAATAATTTTACATTAGATTGAATGATATTATATAAGACACTAATGCATTGTTTACCATTTAAATGTTACGATATTTGAAGCTTAAATGCACACTTTATCAATTCCCATTAGAAATATAACTTTGGATGTAAACGTGTATACTGTAGAGATATGATGCGTGCTATTTATTAGGTCATTGAGATTAGAGAACAATAGATATGAGGAACATATTGCTAATATCGATTTTTGTATCACAACAGTTCTGCAGTCCAAAACCAAATTTAGCATTAACTACTTACTTGTCAAGTAATTGACTACTGACGTTTGTTTTTGCACGCTTGAAAAAGCACACCGCATTCAATAGCTTTAACATCCTTGATATCTAAGTATTAAATAATCATAACATTGTGTAATACAGATCAGGTAATTGCGATTAGCATGATTAAGCAACAATTGAATAGATACGTAGAGAACATGTCTAATATTTAGCGATTTCCTTATCAAAAAAATTATACACCACATGATAAACTTTAACAACATCGAGACAAACAATACATTCAGGCTTTGATTCACTAACGCCACTAAGTTAGTTGATGGATGTCTGGATTCACAACAATCAAGGGACAGTAATCCCGCGTTGTTTCAATGTTGGTCCAGCGTCCAACATCAACCAACACTGGTCTAACGTCCCGTGTTAGCTAGATCAGCACCCCCTTTCAAAAGGCAAACATCAGAAACTGCTCACTTTCGCGAAGACCGACTTTAGGCGTCAGAATCTGACCACCACAGACGTCCGCTTCTGACGTCTGAAGCCTCGCACTGAAAGGGTAAAATATTTATAATGTCCGTAGAATTCCATAACCTGATAACATAGGTATTTAACTGAAGCGGAAAGAGCTAACTAAGATATTTATGGTAATTTCAAATTTAAAATAACCAGGCTTTTTCTCTTGGTTTATGTAGAAAATAGGCCAGCGCTTTAAATTTAGAAGTTACTGTTGTTGTCTTAGCAAGACACAGTAATTGTAAATGTGATGTTATATCAATCAACAATAACCATTTACTCTTCAAGTGAGCAGTTAACGTTAACAGTAACTGTTTACTCTTTAAGTAAGCAGTTACTGCTTTTTGTCTTGGTGCGGCACAGTATTAAATTTGATATTTTTTAGATGTGAATATGACAATGAAGTTGTCACAAGTGCAGGTAGTTTAAGGGACTCCAGCTTCTTATATGTAAAAGGTGGTTTGAGTGATTTTCTGATTTGGTTACATACTAAGGTGTATAGACTAATTCCACCTTCTCTCCTTTGTCGAACCAGTTTCTCTAACAGACCGTCCGCCATGTCGTCAAATGAGTGCTCAGTCTGTATGACATTATACTCATTAATATTACTTTGAGCGTGATATAGAGTAAGTGCCATGTTCATCCAGCCTTTGCTCAACGCCTTCTCACATGCGTCGTTACCATCTTCGTCTCTCTGGGTTAAATCACACCCAGCACACAGAAGATGTCTCACAATGCTCACAGCATTAGACGTTTCTTCTTCAAACCGACTTGATTTACTAAACATACAGAAAAACAAGGATGGTGTTTCAGGTGATAATATGTTAACATCTGCGCCATGTTCCAGTAAGATTTGTACACTCTGTTCACAATGTGCGAGGCATGCTCGAGTTAATACGCTCAAGCCATTCTTATCCAGGGCGTTAGGATCAGCACCATGTCTGAGAAAGAGCCTGACCACTTGAGGATGTCTGTCTTCAGCCGCTCTGGATATGAAGGGTGTTTGGCATAAGTCACGGCTATTGGCAGACACACCAGCCCTTAGTAACACCTCAATGGTCTCTAGATGAGCTCCACAGACTGCCACATCTAAAGCCGTCTGCTGCAACCAGTTCCCTGTGTCTAACATGAACCCCGCGTCTGCCAGCTTCTTGACGGTGATGTGGTCATTGTCTTTACTGGCCAGATGGAGCATAGAGTTACCAACTGCATCCTTCACTGTGACGATCACATCAGCCTTAGCCGCAATCAACACATCCAGACAGTCATGGTAGCCATTGACAGCCGCCACAAACAGCGGGGTGTAGTAGTCGACGGTGTCCCTCTGATTCACATCAGCACCCGCTTTGATGAGAATCTTAGCCATCTTAGCATTATTCTTCTCAATGGATATCATCAGAGGTGATCTCCAGTTAGAGTCACATAAGTTCACATCGGCCCCAGCATCCAACAGTTCCTGAACCATTTTGTGGTTGACTCTTGAGACGGCATGAGAAAGAGCGGTCTTTTTATCTTTGTCTGATCTCTTATCTGGATCTACATCAGCCTCATTCAGTAGAAAAGTAACACACATTGAGCTTCCTTGACGAGCAGCATATATTAGAGGTGTGCCTACCATAGTAGAACTGTTAAAATCCACCCTGCATTCCCGGAGGACCCTCAGCAAACTGATGTTCTCATTTGCGATCGCGCCAATGATTATCTTAGGTATTTCCTTTCTTTCTTCTTCTATTTGCAGTGCAGCTATTACGCTGCGGAAATCACGATGTTTAATAGCCTGCCACACACGACTCCTGCAAAAAACTCAACATCATTATTATCAAAACTGTTATCTACATCAGCCTAATTAGCATCGGTTAAGAAAGCTACATGAATGTATGGTATTGTATATTTTATCTAGTATCCCCCGGTCAAGTAGTCCTACGCTGGTTTCAGCTAGTTTAATAAAAACATATATTTACAAAGAGCAAAATGTGAATCTTGTATTGTCTTGAATACTGGATATGACATGGAAAAATTATTTCTTTACCCATACAGTTAACGGTGTTGAGTTGTGTTGTCCACAAGGAGCTTGTTGATTTGAACATTTTTATTATTTTGCTTACACGCTTACATGACATGTCGTTTTATAACCTGGAAGTAGGCCTACAAAAGTGCTCAAAGCTGTTCAACTGCATGAAATTAAAGAAATATTGAAGTTTTTGAAAAAGATTTGATTATTCTTTTCTACTAGGTCTCCGATGGAAAAAATAATGTAAAGCTGAAAATTTCAGGAGGTATTTAGATGGTCATCCTTAGTGATCTATCAAAAGTCCCAAAGTTTCCCAGGAGCGGAACTATTTCAACATTGTAAAGATCCTATCATTGGAAAATTCAAAATGGCCACCATCGGGGAAGAAAAACAATTTTATAAATTATCATTTTTTTGTCTAGCCTACAAATTTTTTTGGAAACATAGTGAAAGTAAAAAGTATTTCTGAAATCAATTGTGGTAATGCTATGTGGTTTAGTCCTTTAAACTGTTTTCAGTGCTGCTCCAGCCTTTGATGTGATAATAATAATTATAAATTAGGATGCATGAAATTATTTAAAAGACAGTGACAAGAGGGTACGCTGTGCCACCGGCATGGCAAAACAACTTACCACACCAAGACGGCTCAACATACTACTAATTTTATTTTTCAGCACTGAAAGTCCTATAACAATTCAGTATATTTTCAAATGTAAGAGTTAATAAATTAAATAATGTATGTACATTTGTATATAATATTATTTCGTCAAAACAGATAAACGGGAAGCAGTGACACAATAAGCATAACTCACAAAAAAAATCAATCAACCTCAAACTAATTACATCCGAAATCAATCATCAATCAGATATAAAAAAGGATTTGAAAAAAAAATGAAACAGATCGAGATAAGAAGGGTCAGTTTATTCATCAGAATTTTTGGGTATGGAGAAAAAACTATGTTATAATCATGATAATTAAATACAGTCAGGTTATCTAATGAAAACTGCCATATGCATTATCTTTTGTGGTAGCCATTTTTTGTAATTTGACAGATTTGTCCATTTTATGTAAAAGTGTAGAAACAAATATTTAGCCATTTGGAAATTGTAAACATGTTAAAACATGTTAAACCATAACAATATAAAATAAAAACTAAACAATCGTATGAGTAACGTTAATAAAATAATTCAAGTATATATTACATAGTATGGTGGTCATATTGAAAACAACCGGCCATTTTGATTTAGGGTTTGGCTAATATGCTGTTCTCACAGTACCCTCAGGTGCATACACAGACCAATTTTTGTGCCGTTATCACCATTGATTAACTGATATAGTATTTAACATGTTTATATGCCCCACTGATGTTTTAACTCATATCAGTCTAGGTCCGAGTCCAGCTCGGACCTGGTATGAATCTGGTAATTTAAACAGATTAATATATACCATGGTAATAACTTATTTACCCTATTAATGTGTGTACATAGACCTTTTGAATGCTTCTACGAACCGTCTGTGATGTATTTTAATATATTTATGTGAATTGATATAATGTTGTACTCCTGACTCTCCGTGGATCTCAAAAATACCATTTTTTTTAAAATTACCGAAAATTTGTCTACCTAATTAGCATATTCAAAATGGCTGTCGGTTACCATGGCAACATCACATTAGCCAATTAAATGAAGTGTATTTTGGTTATATGTTGTATATGTGCTCCTGAGGTGTATGGGAAATAAATATGCCATCATTCTAAATGTCTATCAGGAGTATCAGAATATGTCTCAAGATCACAAAAATGGCCTGACCACACAGACGTCCAATGTCAAAACGGCCAGACTGCTATGAGTAGATATAGACCTACCCAGCCAAACCACACTACAAAATATCTGTCATCTATAGGCCTACAAGTGTCGTTTTTCTAATTCAATATTGCTTTAGGTTGCTTTCTGCACAATCATGGCAATATCGAGAAAAAAGAAAAATACTGTGTCCCACTCATATCGAATAACTTCGAGGGTTCTTTCTATATAGTGCACAGTGCCATAGACATCACTTCACACTCCAGGCCTTTGAACAGGTTGGAGCACTTTAAATGCACAACATCGATAAGAAAAATCCAAACCGACCAGCATTCAAAACTTTCGAGCCACAGCCAGATCGAATGTGCCATCGGGACGGCCTCGTTATTTCAAACACAAAACAAACTTATTCGTGTTCCTATTAATCAGTTAATGTTGCATCAAAAATATATAAACATGATAAATCGGGTAAGTGACCTTCCCTAGGATCCTGCAGGTTTTCGTGTGATACCTTGCATTGGACCCTGATTAGGTGTCGTTGCAAAAGCTGGTTGCATGTGACGATGCAGCAGATCTGCGAGGTACACAAGCTGAATGGGAACTGGGTACAGTAAGTCATCGCGAATCAATGAAATTCAGGTTGATGATTAGGAAAAAATGGCACAGCTCTCTGACTCTCGTTGTTTTATCGATTGAATATGATGTTATGGCTATTATACTATATGAAATAAATACGTTAAAATGTGTACTGCATATTTATTTGGATATAGAGTTATTTGTTTGTATTATTACTGGTAATCTATAGATTTAAAAGTTTATATGTACCTTATATGAATTCACCTTTAAAAATCATGTGAAAATGAGGTATTAAAATACATATTAAAATACATGTTAAATAGTTTAGGAATTACAACTTGAACATGGCGCTTGGCGGCCATTTTGAATTTTGTAAAAAAAGGATGTTTCGCTCAGGGGGAACTTTGGGACTTAATACAGGTAATAAAGGAGGACATACTGGTAATTTATAGGTTTAAAAGGTTATATATGAATCTCAAAAAGCGAATGACAATATAATTGCTCCTAATCAAACCTCAAATGGCGGCCATCTTGGATTTATTCTTTAGCGAAACCTAAAATGTTACTGATAGCTTCAGAAATGAATTCAGCATTAAAAATCATGTTAAAATGAGGTATTACATTGAAAAATATGTAAAATAGTTCAGGAATTACAACATCAACATGGCGTTTGGTGGCCATTTTGAATTTTGTCAAAAAAAGAATGTTCCGCTCAGGGGGAACTTTGGGACTGTTTACAGGTAATAAAGGAGGACATTCTGAACACATCCTGAAATTTTCAGCTTTGTATTATTTTTTTCCATTTCAAAACTCAAAATTCTAATCTCGCAAACATCAGCAATCATCATAAAACTGACTGATCACTGATTGATTTAAAGATATAAACAAATTCGTTTAAAGATTGTTTCAACTCGAACGATTACGTATGCTACATGCATGCATTGTATTACATATTTTATTATCTGATAATAGTGACATCTGATCTTCAAGCAAGTCATCATGACCGTATAAATAAGTGACATAAATGATATATTCGCACCAGTTAATTCGGTCTTATAAGTCGCTTCAAATGATCGGTGCAATGGCATAAGCTCACACATAGACTATAAACACATTTTGTCGTTTTCTGGAAAATGGTCCTCGTCCAGATGAAACCTGGCACGACGATTTTCACCAATAAATCTTCGAATAACTATATTTATGTTATTTTTTATAAATGACTGAAGTGTTTTTGTCGCAGTAAATATTTGATTACTATCCGATAATTTTGTCATGTTTTCATTTAATGTGAGCTGTCATTTGCTTTGGCCATTTTCAAATCACAGTAAACCGGTAAATAAAAAATCCCAATATATAAAATATTTGATCTGATCAGATCTCGACCTCGCTCGGTCAAAGCACATGCAGTTTTATGTTACAATGTTTAATTCGTAACAGTCTGGGGTCAATGTATTTGATCTCGTTTACGTTTACATCGAGACGTGAATTGTAACCGGAAGGTGAATGTAAATCTCCTGATGCTTTTTTGTCATGTTTAATCTTGACTGAATTTTTTTGATCCCCGCACTGTAAGGGTTAATACACACGTTAGAACTTCGTCATTATGATTGGTTGTGTCTTTTCATATTAAGCTCTTTTTATACCCTATGGATGCACTATGACGTATATAGGCAGCATGTCAGATAAAGGATTAAATAATAAGGATTACACAATTTTATTTGTGATCAAGGTAATAAATCAAAACATCGGGGCCTAGAAGCTTGATAGCATAGACTGACACTTAACTTAACTGTAACTTAACCCAAACACAACTGAGAATGGGAGACACAGGTTAAACCACGGAGGTTGCTCTACCTCTGTGGGTTAAACAATACCAAATTGTACCTGATAGCTAAGTCACAAGATTAGACAATGAAAAACGGATTGAAATATGACTTAGCCAAAACAGGCTTGAAAATTCAAGTAGTTTTTAAGCTTCAAGTAAATGAAACTTTATGTTTTTAAATTGTATATTTCAACTAAATGAGATGTATTAGGAAACTAGATAGATCAAACGAAATACTGGTCCGCATTATAGCCTACATTAAGCATTCAAATTTTCACGCACTTGAAGCTGTGTCTCGTTACTGCGACCCACAACATCAAGTGGATGAAAACTAATCATATTAGTTCAAGTCAAGCAGGAGGTGGAATTCTATGCAGAATGTTATTTATTGAATTCCAAAGGCGACGGGGATTGTCCGAATTTTCGGCAATAACATCAGCTAAATATTTCGATTTAGCTTTTGTCATCATTCTATTACACAGGTGGCCTTGATGTTTGTAACTAGAACGATCTAGATGTGTGCGAGATATGCGCCATGTTCGTTCGAGATTGCGGCGAAGCGTTTTAGCCTTCATTATTTCCATCCATGGAGTTGGTGGTTTTCTGGGCAGAGTCTTTGTACTTACAGGAGCGTATTTTGTCTAAAAAAGAGCTAAGAACAGAATCATACTGTTGACAAAGTGCCGAGAGATCTTTCTCGGGTTTCTTTATTATTCTTAACTTTATAATCATATACAAGTATGAATTTGTGTGGTTAGATCTAGACTACCCAAGAGACGAAATCCATTACGTAATAAACAAAAAATTGAGTGCATATTTATTTAATAAATACAACAGTTCATATACCATGTATACGCACTAGAAATAAATTAAGTGCATATTATTTTAATAAACACAAGAGTTCATACATGTCATATTGGTACTAGAAATTTATATAGTTCACATACTTTGAATAAACACAAAAAGTGCATATACGTACTAGACATCACAGTCATGAAATAAAGTTACCCGTCAAACTGTCAAAATGAATTATGAAATAAAACATATTTTAAATATATTGTCTCATTTGACGGACACATGCTGGTGTGATATTTCTCTGACGTATAGCCATGATACAATGTCATATAGAACAATAGATATTCCTTCGCTTCACTTGACTAAATAATGAGAAAATTAAAAATAATTTTACATTAGATTGAATGATATTATATAAGACACTAATGCATTGTTTACCATTTAAATGTTACGATATTTGAAGCTTAAATGCACACTTTATCAATTCCCATTAGAAATATAACTTTGGATGTAAGCGTGTATACTGTAGAGATATGATGCGTGTTATTTATTAGGTCATTGAGATTAGAGAACAATAGATATGAGGAACATATTGCTAATATCGATTTTTGTATCACAACAGTTCTGCAGTGCAAAACCAAATTTAGCATTAACTACTTACTTGTCAAGTAATTGACTACTGACGTTTGTTTTTGCACGCTTGAAAAAAGCACACCGCATTTAATAGCTTTAACATCCTTGATATCTAAGTATTAAATAATCATAACATTGTGTAATACAGATCAGGTAATTGCGATTAGCATGATTAAGCAACAATTGAATAGATACGTAGAGAACATTGCTAATATTTAGCGATTTCCTTATCAAAACAATTATACACCACATGATAAACTTTAACAACATCGAGACAAACAATACATTCAGGCTTTGATTCACTAACGCCACTAAGTTAGATGATGGATGTCTGGATCCACAACAAACAAGGGACACTAGTCCCGCGTTGTTTCAATGTTGGTCCAGCGTCCAACATCAACCAACACTGGTCTAACGTCCCGTGTTAGCTAGATCAGCTCCCCCTTTCAAAAGGCAAACATCAGAAACTGCTTACTTTCAATCCTTTCAGCGCGAAGACCGACTTTAGGCGTCAGAATCTGACCACTTCAGACGCCAGATTCTGACGTCTGAAGCCTCGCACTGAATGAGTAAAATATCTATAATGTCCGTAGAATTCCATAACCTGATAACATAGGTATTCAACTGAAGCGGAAAGAGCTAACTAAGATATTTATGGTAATTTCAAATTTAAAATAACCAGGCTTTTTCTCTTGGTTTATGTAGAAAATATGCCAACGCTTTAAATTTAGAAGTTACTGTTGTTGTCTTAGCAAGACACAGTAATTGCAAATGTGATGTTATATCAATCAACAATAACCATTTACTCTTCAAGTAAGCAGTTAACAGTAACTGTTTACTCTTCAAGTAAGCAGTTACTGTTTTTTGTCTTGGTGCGGCACAGTTTTAAATTTGATATTTTTCAGATGTGAATATGACAATGAAGTTGTCACAAGTGCAGGTAGTTTAAGGGACTCCAGCTTCTTATATGTAAAAGGTGGTTTGAGTGATTTTCTGATTTGGTTACATACTAAGGTGTATAGACTAATTCCACCTTCTCTCCTTTGTCGAACCAGTTTCTCTAACAGACCGTCCGTCATTTCGTCAAATGAGTGCTCAGTCTGTATGACATTATACTCATTAATATTACTTTGAGCGTGATATAGAGTAAGTGCCATGTTCATCCAGCCTTTGCTCAACGCCTTCTCACATGCGTCGTTACCATCTTCGTCTCTCTGGGTTAAATCACACCCAGCACACAGAAGATGTCTCACAATTCTCACAGCATTAGACGTTTCTTCTTCAAACCGACTTGATTTACTAAACATACAGAAAAACAAGGATGGTGTTTCAGGTGATAATATGTTAACATCTGCGCCATGTACAAGTAAGATTTGTACACTCTGTTCACAATGTGCGAGGCATGCTCGAGTTAATACGCTCAAGCCATTCTTATCCAGGGCGTTAGGATCAGCACCATGTCTGAGGAAGAGCCTGACCACTTGAGGATGTCTGTCTTCAGCCGCTCTGGATATGAAGGGTGTCTGGCATAAGTCACGGCTATTGGCAGACACACCAGCCCTTAGTAACACCTCAATGGTCTCTAGATGAGCTCCACAGACTGCCACATCTAAAGCCGTCTGCTGCAACCAGTTCCCTGTGTCTAACATGAACCCCGCCTCAGCCAGTTTCTTGACGGTGATGTGGTCATTGTCTTTACTGGCCAGATGGAGCATAGAGTTACCAACTGCATCCTTCACTGTGACGATCACATCAGCCTTAGCCGCAATCAACACATCCAGACAGTCATGGTAGCCATTGACAGCCGCCACAAACAGCGGGGTGTAGTAGTCGACGGTGTCCCTCTGATTCACATCAGCACCCGCTTTGATGAGAATCTTAGCCATCTTAGCATTATTCTTCTCAATGGATATCATCAGAGGTGATCTCCAGTTAGAGTCACATAAGTTCACATCGGCCCCAGCATCCAACAGTTCCTGAACCATTTTGTGGTTGACTCTTGAGACGGCATGAGAAAGAGCGGTCTTTTTATCTTTGTCTGATCTCTTATCTGGATCTACATCAGCCTCATTCAGTAGAAAAGTAACACACATTGAGCTTCCTTGACGAGCAGCATATATTAGAGGTATGCCTACCATAGTAGAACTGTTAAAATCCACCCTGCATTCTCGGAGGACCCTCAGCAAACTGATGTTCTCATTTGCGATCGCGCCAATGATTATCTTAGGTATTTCCTTTCTTTCTTCTTCTATTTGCAGTGCAGCTATTACGCTGCGGAAATCACGATGTTTAATAGCCTGCCACACACGACTCCTGCAAAAAAACTCAACATCATTATTATCAAAACTGTTATCTACATCAGCCTAATTAGCATCGGTTAAGAAAGCTACATGGATGTATGGTATTGTATATTTTATCTAGTATCCCCCGGTCAAGTAGTCCTACGCTGGTTTCAGCTAGTTTAATAAAAACATATATTTACAAAGAGCAAAATGTGAATCTTGTATTGTCTTGAATACTGGATATGACATGGAAAAATTATTTCCCTACCCATACAGTTAACGGTGTTAAGTTGTGTTGTCCACAAGGAGCTTGTTGATTTGAACATATTTATTATTTTGCTTACACGCTTACATGACATGTCGTTTTATAACCTGGAAGTAGGCCTACAAAAGTGCTCAAAGCTGTTCAACTGCATGGAATTAAAGAAATATGGAAGTTTTCGAAAAAAAATTGATTATTCTATTCTACTAGGTCTCCGATGGAAAAAATAATGTAAAGCTGAAAATTTCGGGAGGTATTTAGATGGTCATCCTTAGGAACTATCAAAAGTCCCAAAGTTTCCCAGGAGCGGAACATGATTTTTTGGCGAAAATCCAGAATGGCCGCCAAAGGCCATAAAATATATGTACCATACAAAGAATTTAACATATCTTCTTTTTCACCTATTTTTTCACGGGGAACTCATTTCTTGTGTTTTGTTTGCAAAAATTCAAAATGGCCGCCTGATACAACACTGAAATTGTAACCTATGAAGAATTTCTGCATATATTTTCACGAAAAACCTAAATATGGTCCTATTTCAACATTGTAAAGATCCTATCATTGGACAATTCAAAATGACCGACATCGGGGCAGAAAAACAATTTTAGAAATTATCATTTTTTTGTCTAGCCTACATATTTTTTTGGAAACATAGTGAAAGTAAAAAGTATTTCTGAAATCAATCGTGGTAATGCTATGTGGTTTAGTCCTTTAAACTGTTTTCAGTGTTGCTCCAGCCTTTGATGTGATATTAATAATTATAAATTAGGATGCATGAAATTATTTAAAAGACAGTGACAAGAGGGTACGTTGTGCCACCGGCATGTCAGAACAACTTACCACACCAAGACGGCTCAACATTTCCCTGGTACTACTAATTTTATTTTTCAGCACTGAAAGTCCTATGACAATTCAGTATATTTTCAAATGTAAGAGTTAATAAATTAAATAATGGATGTACATTTGTATATAATATTATTTCGTCATAACAGATAAACGGGAAGCAGTGACACAATAAGCATAACTCACAAAAAAAATCAATCAACCTCAAACTAATTACATCTAAAATCAATCATCAATCAGATATGAAAAAGGATTTGAAAAAAAATGAGACAGATCGGTCAGTTTTTTCATCAGAATTTTTGGGTATGGAGAAAAAAACTATGTTATAATCATGATAATTAAATACAGTCAGGTTATCTAATAAAAACTGACATATGCATTATCTTTTGTGGTAGCCATTTTTTGTAATTTGACAGATTTGTCCATTTTATGTAAAAGTGTAGAAACAAATATTTAGCCATTTGGAAATTGTAAACATGTTAAAACATGTTAATCCATAACAATATCAAATAAAAACTAAACAATCGTATGAGTAACGTTAATAAAATAATTTAGGTATATATTACATAGTATGGTGGTCATATTGAAAACAACCGGCCATTTTGATTTAATATTTGGCTAACATGCTGTTCTCACAGTGCCCTCAGGTGCATACACAGACCAATTTTGGTGCTGTTTTCACCATTGATAAACTGATATAGTATTTAACATGTTTATATGCCCCACTGATGTTTTAACTCATATCAGTCTAAGTCCGAGCCCAGCTCGGAACTGGAATTTATGATGCTGCAGTCTAGGTCCGAGTCCAACTCGGACCTGGTAGGAATCTGGTATGAATTTAAACAGATTAATATATACCATGGTAATAACTTATTTGCCCTATTAATGTGTGTACATAGACCTATTGAATGCTTCTACGAACCGTCTGTGATGTATTTTAATATATTTTATGTGAATTGATATAATGTTGTACTCTTGAATCTCCGTGGATCTCAAAAATACCATTTTTTAACAAAATTACCGAAAATTTGACTACCTAATTAGCATATTCAAAATGGCTGTCGGTTACCATGGCAACATCACATTAGCCAATTAAATGAAGTGTATTTTGGTTATATGTTGTATATGTGCTCCTGAGGTGTATGGGAAATACATATGCCATCATTCTAAATGTCTATCAGGAGTATCAGAATATGTCTCAAGATCAAAAAAACGGCCAGACTGCTATGAGTAGATATAGACCTACCCAGCTAAACCACACTACAGAATATCTGTCATCTATAGGCCTACAAGTGTCGTTTTTTTAATTCAATATTGCTTTAGGTTGCTTTCTGCACAATCATGGCAATATCGAGAAAAAAGAAAAATACTGTGTCCCACTCATATCGAATAACTTCGAGGGTTCTTTCTATATAGTGCACAGTGCCATAGACATCACTTCACACTCCAGGCCTTTGAACAGGTTGGAGCACTTTAAATGCACAACATCGATGAGAAACATCCAAACCGACCAGCATTCGAAACTTTCGAGCCACAGCCAGATCGAATGTGCCATCGGGACGGCCTCGTTATTTCAAACACAAAACAAACTTATTCGTGTTGCTATTAATTAGTTAATGTTGCATCAAAAATATATAAAGATGATAAATCGGGTAAGGGACCTTCCCTAGGATCCTGCAGGTTCTCGTGTGATACCTTGCATTGGACCCTGATTAGGTGTCGTTGCAAAAGCTGGTTGCATGTGACGATGCAGCAGGTCTGCGAGGTACACAAGCTGAATGGGAACTAGGTACAGTAAGTCATCGCGAATCAATGAAATTCAGGTTGATTATTAGGAAAAATGGCACAGCTCTCTCAGACTCTCGTTGTTTTATTGATTGAATATGATGTTATGGCTATTATACTATATGAAATAAATACGTTAAAATGTGTACTGCATATTTATTTGGATATAGAGTTATTTGTTTTTATTATTACTGGTAATCTATAGATTTAAAAGCTTATATGTACCTTATATGAATTCACCTTTAAAAATCATGTGAAAATGAGGTATTAAAATACATATTAAAATACATGTTTAATAGTTTAGGAATTACAACTTGAACATGGCGCTTGGCGGCCATTCTGAATTTTGTCAAAAAAGGATGTTTCGCTCAGGGGGAACTTTGGGACTTAATACAGGTAATAAAGGAGGACATACTGGTAATTTATAGGTTTAAAAGGGTATATATGAATCTCAAAAAGCGAATGACAATATAATTGCTCCTAATCAAACCTCAAATGGCGGCCATCTTGGATTTATTCTTTAGCGAAACCTAAAAAGCTACTGATAGCTTCAGAAATAAATTCAGCATTAAAAAATCATGTTAAAATGAGGTATTACATTGAAAAATATGTAAAATAGTTCAGGAATTACAACATCAACATGGCGTTTGGTGGCCATTTTGAATTTTGTCAAAAAAAGAATGTTCCGCTCAGGGGGAACTTTGGGACTGTTTACAGGTAATAAAGGAGGACATTCTGAACACATCCTGGAATTTTCAGCTTTGTATTATTTTTTTCCATTTCAAAACTCAAAATTCTTGGACTAATCTCGCAAACATCAGCAATCATCATAAAACTGACTGATCACTGATTGATTTAAAGATATAAACAAACTCGTTTAAAGATTGTTTCAAATCGAACGATTACGTATGCTACATGCATGCATTGTATTACATATTTTATTATCTGATAATAGTGTCATCTGATCTTCAAGCAAGTCATCATGACCGTATAAATAAGTGACATAAATGATATATTCGCACCAGTTAATTCGGTCTTATAAGTCGCTTCAAATGATCGGTGCAATGGGATAAGCTCACACATAGACTATAAACACATTTTGTCGTTTTCTGGAAAATGGTCCTCGTCCAGATGAAACCTGGCACGACGATTTTCACCAATAAATCTTCGAATAACTATATTTATGTTAATTTTTATAAATGTCTGAAGTGTTTTTGTCGCAGTAAATATTTGATTACTATCCGATAATTTTGTCATGTTTTCATTTAATGTGAGCTGTCATTTGCTTTGGCCATTTTCAAATCACAGTAAACCGGTAAATAAAAAAATCTCAATATATAAAATATTTGATCTGATCAGATCTCGACCTCGCTCGGTCAAAGCACATGCAGTTTTATGTTACAATGTTTAACTCGTAACAGTCTGGGGTCAATGTATTTGATCTCGTTTACGTTTACATCGAGACGTGAATTGTAACCGGAAGGTGAATGTAAATCTCCTGATGCTTTTTTGTCATGTTTAATCTTGACTGAATTTTTTTGGGGCCAAAGGTTTTTTTTCAATTTGAAATCATCTTAAATGCCTTCGTTAGGTCTTTCTGATTCGTTTGAATACCTATGTGTAGAAATATTTTGTATTCTTACTGTGTGGGAATCGACTTATGACGTCAGAATGTGACGTCTACAGACGTCAGATTTTGCCGACTAAAGTCGATCCCCGCACTGTAAGGGTTAATACACACGTTAGAACTTCGTCATTATGATTGGTTGTGTCTTTTCATATTAAGCTCTTTTTATACCCTATGGATGCACTATGACGTATATAGGCAGCATGTCAGATAAAGGATTAAATAATAAGGATTACAAAATTTTATTTGTGATCAAGGTAATAAATCAAAACATCGGGGCCTAGAAGCTTGATAGCATAGACTGAAACTTAACTTAACTGTAACTTAACCCAAGCACAACTGAGAATGGGAGACACAGGTTAAACCACGGAGGTTGCTCTACCTCTGTGGGTTAAACAATACCAAATTGTACCTGATAGCTAAGTCACAAGATTAGACAATGAAAAACGGATTGAAATATGACTTAGCCAAAACAGGCTTGAAAATTCAAGTAGTTTTTAAGCTTCAAGTAAATGAAACTTTTTGTTTTTAAATTGTATATTTCAACTAAATGAGATGTATTAGGAAACTAGATAGATCAAACGAAATACTGGTCCGCATTATAGCCTACATTAAGCATTCAAATTTTCACGCACTTGAAGCTGTGTCTCGTTACTGCGACCCACAACATCAAGTGGATGAAAACTAATCATATTAGTTCAAGTCAAGCAGGAGGTGGAATTCTATGCAGAATGTTATTTAATGAATTCCAAAGGCGACGGGGATTGTCCGAATTTTCGGCAATAACATCAGCTAAATATTTCGATTTAGCTTTTGTCATCATTCTATTACACAGGTGGCCTTGATGTTTGTAACTAGAACGATCTAGATGTGTGCGAGATATGCGCCATGTTCGTTCGAGATTGCGGCGAAGCGTTTTAGCCTTCATTATTTCCATCCATGGATTTGGTGGTTTTCTGGCAGAGTCTTTGTACTTACAGGAGCGTATTTTGTCTAAAAAAGAGCTAAGAACAGAATCATACTGTTGACAAAGTGCCGAGAGATCTTTCTCAGGTTTCTTTATTATTCTTAACTTTATAATCATATACAAGTATGAATTTGTGTGGTTAGATCTAGACTACCCAAGAGACGAAATCCATTACGTAATAAACAAAAAATTGAGTGCATATTTATTTAATAAATACAACAGTTCATATACCATGTATACGCACTAGAAATAAATTAAGTGCATATTATTTTAATAAACACAAGAGTTCATACATGTCATATTGGTACTAGAAATTTATATAGTTCACATACTTTGAATAAACACAAAAAGTGCATATACGTACTAGACATCACAGTCATGAAATAAAGTTACCCGTCAAACTGTCAAAATGAATTATGAAATAAAACATATTTTAAATATATTGTCTCATTTGACGGACACATGCTGGTGTGATATTTCTCTGACGTATAGCCATGATACAATGTCATATAGAACAATAGATATTCCTTCGCTTCACTTGACTAAATAATGAGAAAATTAAAAATAATTTTACATTAGATTGAATGATATTATATAAGACACTAATGCATTGTTTACCATTTAAATGTTACGATATTTGAAGCTTAAATGCACACTTTATCAATTCCCATTAGAAATATAACTTTGGATGTAAACGTGTATACTGTAGAGATATGATGCGTGCTATTTATTAGGTCATTGAGATTAGAGAACAATAGATATGAGGAACATATTGCTAATATCGATTTTTGTATCACAACAGTTCTGCAGTCCAAAACCAAATTTAGCATTAACTACTTACTTGTCAAGTAATTGACTACTGACGTTTGTTTTTGCACGCTTGAAAAAGCACACCGCATTCAATAGCTTTAACATCCTTGATATCTAAGTATTAAATAATCATAACATTGTGTAATACAGATCAGGTAATTGCGATTAGCATGATTAAGCAACAATTGAATAGATACGTAGAGAACATGTCTAATATTTAGCGATTTCCTTATCAAAAAAATTATACACCACATGATAAACTTTAACAACATCGAGACAAACAATACATTCAGGCTTTGATTCACTAACGCCACTAAGTTAGTTGATGGATGTCTGGATTCACAACAATCAAGGGACAGTAATCCCGCGTTGTTTCAATGTTGGTCCAGCGTCCAACATCAACCAACACTGGTCTAACGTCCCGTGTTAGCTAGATCAGCACCCCCTTTCAAAAGGCAAACATCAGAAACTGCTCACTTTCGCGAAGACCGACTTTAGGCGTCAGAATCTGACCACCACAGACGTCCGCTTCTGACGTCTGAAGCCTCGCACTGAAAGGGTAAAATATTTATAATGTCCGTAGAATTCCATAACCTGATAACATAGGTATTTAACTGAAGCGGAAAGAGCTAACTAAGATATTTATGGTAATTTCAAATTTAAAATAACCAGGCTTTTTCTCTTGGTTTATGTAGAAAATAGGCCAGCGCTTTAAATTTAGAAGTTACTGTTGTTGTCTTAGCAAGACACAGTAATTGTAAATGTGATGTTATATCAATCAACAATAACCATTTACTCTTCAAGTGAGCAGTTAACGTTAACAGTAACTGTTTACTCTTTAAGTAAGCAGTTACTGCTTTTTGTCTTGGTGCGGCACAGTATTAAATTTGATATTTTTTAGATGTGAATATGACAATGAAGTTGTCACAAGTGCAGGTAGTTTAAGGGACTCCAGCTTCTTATATGTAAAAGGTGGTTTGAGTGATTTTCTGATTTGGTTACATACTAAGGTGTATAGACTAATTCCACCTTCTCTCCTTTGTCGAACCAGTTTCTCTAACAGACCGTCCGCCATGTCGTCAAATGAGTGCTCAGTCTGTATGACATTATACTCATTAATATTACTTTGAGCGTGATATAGAGTAAGTGCCATGTTCATCCAGCCTTTGCTCAACGCCTTCTCACATGCGTCGTTACCATCTTCGTCTCTCTGGGTTAAATCACACCCAGCACACAGAAGATGTCTCACAATGCTCACAGCATTAGACGTTTCTTCTTCAAACCGACTTGATTTACTAAACATACAGAAAAACAAGGATGGTGTTTCAGGTGATAATATGTTAACATCTGCGCCATGTTCCAGTAAGATTTGTACACTCTGTTCACAATGTGCGAGGCATGCTCGAGTTAATACGCTCAAGCCATTCTTATCCAGGGCGTTAGGATCAGCACCATGTCTGAGAAAGAGCCTGACCACTTGAGGATGTCTGTCTTCAGCCGCTCTGGATATGAAGGGTGTTTGGCATAAGTCACGGCTATTGGCAGACACACCAGCCCTTAGTAACACCTCAATGGTCTCTAGATGAGCTCCACAGACTGCCACATCTAAAGCCGTCTGCTGCAACCAGTTCCCTGTGTCTAACATGAACCCCGCGTCTGCCAGCTTCTTGACGGTGATGTGGTCATTGTCTTTACTGGCCAGATGGAGCATAGAGTTACCAACTGCATCCTTCACTGTGACGATCACATCAGCCTTAGCCGCAATCAACACATCCAGACAGTCATGGTAGCCATTGACAGCCGCCACAAACAGCGGGGTGTAGTAGTCGACGGTGTCCCTCTGATTCACATCAGCACCCGCTTTGATGAGAATCTTAGCCATCTTAGCATTATTCTTCTCAATGGATATCATCAGAGGTGATCTCCAGTTAGAGTCACATAAGTTCACATCGGCCCCAGCATCCAACAGTTCCTGAACCATTTTGTGGTTGACTCTTGAGACGGCATGAGAAAGAGCGGTCTTTTTATCTTTGTCTGATCTCTTATCTGGATCTACATCAGCCTCATTCAGTAGAAAAGTAACACACATTGAGCTTCCTTGACGAGCAGCATATATTAGAGGTGTGCCTACCATAGTAGAACTGTTAAAATCCACCCTGCATTCCCGGAGGACCCTCAGCAAACTGATGTTCTCATTTGCGATCGCGCCAATGATTATCTTAGGTATTTCCTTTCTTTCTTCTTCTATTTGCAGTGCAGCTATTACGCTGCGGAAATCACGATGTTTAATAGCCTGCCACACACGACTCCTGCAAAAAACTCAACATCATTATTATCAAAACTGTTATCTACATCAGCCTAATTAGCATCGGTTAAGAAAGCTACATGAATGTATGGTATTGTATATTTTATCTAGTATCCCCCGGTCAAGTAGTCCTACGCTGGTTTCAGCTAGTTTAATAAAAACATATATTTACAAAGAGCAAAATGTGAATCTTGTATTGTCTTGAATACTGGATATGACATGGAAAAATTATTTCTTTACCCATACAGTTAACGGTGTTGAGTTGTGTTGTCCACAAGGAGCTTGTTGATTTGAACATTTTTATTATTTTGCTTACACGCTTACATGACATGTCGTTTTATAACCTGGAAGTAGGCCTACAAAAGTGCTCAAAGCTGTTCAACTGCATGAAATTAAAGAAATATTGAAGTTTTTGAAAAAGATTTGATTATTCTTTTCTACTAGGTCTCCGATGGAAAAAATAATGTAAAGCTGAAAATTTCAGGAGGTATTTAGATGGTCATCCTTAGTGATCTATCAAAAGTCCCAAAGTTTCCCAGGAGCGGAACTATTTCAACATTGTAAAGATCCTATCATTGGAAAATTCAAAATGGCCACCATCGGGGAAGAAAAACAATTTTATAAATTATCATTTTTTTGTCTAGCCTACAAATTTTTTTGGAAACATAGTGAAAGTAAAAAGTATTTCTGAAATCAATTGTGGTAATGCTATGTGGTTTAGTCCTTTAAACTGTTTTCAGTGCTGCTCCAGCCTTTGATGTGATAATAATAATTATAAATTAGGATGCATGAAATTATTTAAAAGACAGTGACAAGAGGGTACGCTGTGCCACCGGCATGGCAAAACAACTTACCACACCAAGACGGCTCAACATACTACTAATTTTATTTTTCAGCACTGAAAGTCCTATAACAATTCAGTATATTTTCAAATGTAAGAGTTAATAAATTAAATAATGTATGTACATTTGTATATAATATTATTTCGTCAAAACAGATAAACGGGAAGCAGTGACACAATAAGCATAACTCACAAAAAAAATCAATCAACCTCAAACTAATTACATCCGAAATCAATCATCAATCAGATATAAAAAAGGATTTGAAAAAAAAATGAAACAGATCGAGATAAGAAGGGTCAGTTTATTCATCAGAATTTTTGGGTATGGAGAAAAAACTATGTTATAATCATGATAATTAAATACAGTCAGGTTATCTAATGAAAACTGCCATATGCATTATCTTTTGTGGTAGCCATTTTTTGTAATTTGACAGATTTGTCCATTTTATGTAAAAGTGTAGAAACAAATATTTAGCCATTTGGAAATTGTAAACATGTTAAAACATGTTAAACCATAACAATATAAAATAAAAACTAAACAATCGTATGAGTAACGTTAATAAAATAATTCAAGTATATATTACATAGTATGGTGGTCATATTGAAAACAACCGGCCATTTTGATTTAGGGTTTGGCTAATATGCTGTTCTCACAGTACCCTCAGGTGCATACACAGACCAATTTTTGTGCCGTTATCACCATTGATTAACTGATATAGTATTTAACATGTTTATATGCCCCACTGATGTTTTAACTCATATCAGTCTAGGTCCGAGTCCAGCTCGGACCTGGTATGAATCTGGTAATTTAAACAGATTAATATATACCATGGTAATAACTTATTTACCCTATTAATGTGTGTACATAGACCTTTTGAATGCTTCTACGAACCGTCTGTGATGTATTTTAATATATTTATGTGAATTGATATAATGTTGTACTCCTGACTCTCCGTGGATCTCAAAAATACCATTTTTTTTAAAATTACCGAAAATTTGTCTACCTAATTAGCATATTCAAAATGGCTGTCGGTTACCATGGCAACATCACATTAGCCAATTAAATGAAGTGTATTTTGGTTATATGTTGTATATGTGCTCCTGAGGTGTATGGGAAATAAATATGCCATCATTCTAAATGTCTATCAGGAGTATCAGAATATGTCTCAAGATCACAAAAATGGCCTGACCACACAGACGTCCAATGTCAAAACGGCCAGACTGCTATGAGTAGATATAGACCTACCCAGCCAAACCACACTACAAAATATCTGTCATCTATAGGCCTACAAGTGTCGTTTTTCTAATTCAATATTGCTTTAGGTTGCTTTCTGCACAATCATGGCAATATCGAGAAAAAAGAAAAATACTGTGTCCCACTCATATCGAATAACTTCGAGGGTTCTTTCTATATAGTGCACAGTGCCATAGACATCACTTCACACTCCAGGCCTTTGAACAGGTTGGAGCACTTTAAATGCACAACATCGATAAGAAAAATCCAAACCGACCAGCATTCAAAACTTTCGAGCCACAGCCAGATCGAATGTGCCATCGGGACGGCCTCGTTATTTCAAACACAAAACAAACTTATTCGTGTTCCTATTAATCAGTTAATGTTGCATCAAAAATATATAAACATGATAAATCGGGTAAGTGACCTTCCCTAGGATCCTGCAGGTTTTCGTGTGATACCTTGCATTGGACCCTGATTAGGTGTCGTTGCAAAAGCTGGTTGCATGTGACGATGCAGCAGATCTGCGAGGTACACAAGCTGAATGGGAACTGGGTACAGTAAGTCATCGCGAATCAATGAAATTCAGGTTGATGATTAGGAAAAAATGGCACAGCTCTCTGACTCTCGTTGTTTTATCGATTGAATATGATGTTATGGCTATTATACTATATGAAATAAATACGTTAAAATGTGTACTGCATATTTATTTGGATATAGAGTTATTTGTTTGTATTATTACTGGTAATCTATAGATTTAAAAGTTTATATGTACCTTATATGAATTCACCTTTAAAAATCATGTGAAAATGAGGTATTAAAATACATATTAAAATACATGTTAAATAGTTTAGGAATTACAACTTGAACATGGCGCTTGGCGGCCATTTTGAATTTTGTAAAAAAAGGATGTTTCGCTCAGGGGGAACTTTGGGACTTAATACAGGTAATAAAGGAGGACATACTGGTAATTTATAGGTTTAAAAGGTTATATATGAATCTCAAAAAGCGAATGACAATATAATTGCTCCTAATCAAACCTCAAATGGCGGCCATCTTGGATTTATTCTTTAGCGAAACCTAAAATGTTACTGATAGCTTCAGAAATGAATTCAGCATTAAAAATCATGTTAAAATGAGGTATTACATTGAAAAATATGTAAAATAGTTCAGGAATTACAACATCAACATGGCGTTTGGTGGCCATTTTGAATTTTGTCAAAAAAAGAATGTTCCGCTCAGGGGGAACTTTGGGACTGTTTACAGGTAATAAAGGAGGACATTCTGAACACATCCTGAAATTTTCAGCTTTGTATTATTTTTTTCCATTTCAAAACTCAAAATTCTAATCTCGCAAACATCAGCAATCATCATAAAACTGACTGATCACTGATTGATTTAAAGATATAAACAAATTCGTTTAAAGATTGTTTCAACTCGAACGATTACGTATGCTACATGCATGCATTGTATTACATATTTTATTATCTGATAATAGTGACATCTGATCTTCAAGCAAGTCATCATGACCGTATAAATAAGTGACATAAATGATATATTCGCACCAGTTAATTCGGTCTTATAAGTCGCTTCAAATGATCGGTGCAATGGCATAAGCTCACACATAGACTATAAACACATTTTGTCGTTTTCTGGAAAATGGTCCTCGTCCAGATGAAACCTGGCACGACGATTTTCACCAATAAATCTTCGAATAACTATATTTATGTTATTTTTTATAAATGACTGAAGTGTTTTTGTCGCAGTAAATATTTGATTACTATCCGATAATTTTGTCATGTTTTCATTTAATGTGAGCTGTCATTTGCTTTGGCCATTTTCAAATCACAGTAAACCGGTAAATAAAAAATCCCAATATATAAAATATTTGATCTGATCAGATCTCGACCTCGCTCGGTCAAAGCACATGCAGTTTTATGTTACAATGTTTAATTCGTAACAGTCTGGGGTCAATGTATTTGATCTCGTTTACGTTTACATCGAGACGTGAATTGTAACCGGAAGGTGAATGTAAATCTCCTGATGCTTTTTTGTCATGTTTAATCTTGACTGAATTTTTTTGATCCCCGCACTGTAAGGGTTAATACACACGTTAGAACTTCGTCATTATGATTGGTTGTGTCTTTTCATATTAAGCTCTTTTTATACCCTATGGATGCACTATGACGTATATAGGCAGCATGTCAGATAAAGGATTAAATAATAAGGATTACACAATTTTATTTGTGATCAAGGTAATAAATCAAAACATCGGGGCCTAGAAGCTTGATAGCATAGACTGACACTTAACTTAACTGTAACTTAACCCAAACACAACTGAGAATGGGAGACACAGGTTAAACCACGGAGGTTGCTCTACCTCTGTGGGTTAAACAATACCAAATTGTACCTGATAGCTAAGTCACAAGATTAGACAATGAAAAACGGATTGAAATATGACTTAGCCAAAACAGGCTTGAAAATTCAAGTAGTTTTTAAGCTTCAAGTAAATGAAACTTTATGTTTTTAAATTGTATATTTCAACTAAATGAGATGTATTAGGAAACTAGATAGATCAAACGAAATACTGGTCCGCATTATAGCCTACATTAAGCATTCAAATTTTCACGCACTTGAAGCTGTGTCTCGTTACTGCGACCCACAACATCAAGTGGATGAAAACTAATCATATTAGTTCAAGTCAAGCAGGAGGTGGAATTCTATGCAGAATGTTATTTATTGAATTCCAAAGGCGACGGGGATTGTCCGAATTTTCGGCAATAACATCAGCTAAATATTTCGATTTAGCTTTTGTCATCATTCTATTACACAGGTGGCCTTGATGTTTGTAACTAGAACGATCTAGATGTGTGCGAGATATGCGCCATGTTCGTTCGAGATTGCGGCGAAGCGTTTTAGCCTTCATTATTTCCATCCATGGAGTTGGTGGTTTTCTGGGCAGAGTCTTTGTACTTACAGGAGCGTATTTTGTCTAAAAAAGAGCTAAGAACAGAATCATACTGTTGACAAAGTGCCGAGAGATCTTTCTCGGGTTTCTTTATTATTCTTAACTTTATAATCATATACAAGTATGAATTTGTGTGGTTAGATCTAGACTACCCAAGAGACGAAATCCATTACGTAATAAACAAAAAATTGAGTGCATATTTATTTAATAAATACAACAGTTCATATACCATGTATACGCACTAGAAATAAATTAAGTGCATATTATTTTAATAAACACAAGAGTTCATACATGTCATATTGGTACTAGAAATTTATATAGTTCACATACTTTGAATAAACACAAAAAGTGCATATACGTACTAGACATCACAGTCATGAAATAAAGTTACCCGTCAAACTGTCAAAATGAATTATGAAATAAAACATATTTTAAATATATTGTCTCATTTGACGGACACATGCTGGTGTGATATTTCTCTGACGTATAGCCATGATACAATGTCATATAGAACAATAGATATTCCTTCGCTTCACTTGACTAAATAATGAGAAAATTAAAAATAATTTTACATTAGATTGAATGATATTATATAAGACACTAATGCATTGTTTACCATTTAAATGTTACGATATTTGAAGCTTAAATGCACACTTTATCAATTCCCATTAGAAATATAACTTTGGATGTAAGCGTGTATACTGTAGAGATATGATGCGTGTTATTTATTAGGTCATTGAGATTAGAGAACAATAGATATGAGGAACATATTGCTAATATCGATTTTTGTATCACAACAGTTCTGCAGTGCAAAACCAAATTTAGCATTAACTACTTACTTGTCAAGTAATTGACTACTGACGTTTGTTTTTGCACGCTTGAAAAAAGCACACCGCATTTAATAGCTTTAACATCCTTGATATCTAAGTATTAAATAATCATAACATTGTGTAATACAGATCAGTTAATTGCGATTAGCATGATTAAGCAACAATTGAATAGATACGTAGAGAACATTGCTAATATTTAGCGATTTCCTTATCAAAACAATTATACACCACATGATAAACTTTAACAACATCGAGACAAACAATACATTCAGGCTTTGATTCACTAACGCCACTAAGTTAGATGATGGATGTCTGGATCCACAACAAACAAGGGACACTAGTCCCGCGTTGTTTCAATGTTGGTCCAGCGTCCAACATCAACCAACACTGGTCTAACGTCCCGTGTTAGCTAGATCAGCTCCCCCTTTCAAAAGGCAAACATCAGAAACTGCTTACTTTCAATCCTTTCAGCGCGAAGACCGACTTTAGGCGTCAGAATCTGACCACTTCAGACGCCAGATTCTGACGTCTGAAGCCTCGCACTGAATGAGTAAAATATCTATAATGTCCGTAGAATTCCATAACCTGATAACATAGGTATTCAACTGAAGCGGAAAGAGCTAACTAAGATATTTATGGTAATTTCAAATTTAAAATAACCAGGCTTTTTCTCTTGGTTTATGTAGAAAATATGCCAACGCTTTAAATTTAGAAGTTACTGTTGTTGTCTTAGCAAGACACAGTAATTGCAAATGTGATGTTATATCAATCAACAATAACCATTTACTCTTCAAGTAAGCAGTTAACAGTAACTGTTTACTCTTCAAGTAAGCAGTTACTGTTTTTTGTCTTGGTGCGGCACAGTTTTAAATTTGATATTTTTCAGATGTGAATATGACAATGAAGTTGTCACAAGTGCAGGTAGTTTAAGGGACTCCAGCTTCTTATATGTAAAAGGTGGTTTGAGTGATTTTCTGATTTGGTTACATACTAAGGTGTATAGACTAATTCCACCTTCTCTCCTTTGTCGAACCAGTTTCTCTAACAGACCGTCCGTCATTTCGTCAAATGAGTGCTCAGTCTGTATGACATTATACTCATTAATATTACTTTGAGCGTGATATAGAGTAAGTGCCATGTTCATCCAGCCTTTGCTCAACGCCTTCTCACATGCGTCGTTACCATCTTCGTCTCTCTGGGTTAAATCACACCCAGCACACAGAAGATGTCTCACAATTCTCACAGCATTAGACGTTTCTTCTTCAAACCGACTTGATTTACTAAACATACAGAAAAACAAGGATGGTGTTTCAGGTGATAATATGTTAACATCTGCGCCATGTACAAGTAAGATTTGTACACTCTGTTCACAATGTGCGAGGCATGCTCGAGTTAATACGCTCAAGCCATTCTTATCCAGGGCGTTAGGATCAGCACCATGTCTGAGGAAGAGCCTGACCACTTGAGGATGTCTGTCTTCAGCCGCTCTGGATATGAAGGGTGTCTGGCATAAGTCACGGCTATTGGCAGACACACCAGCCCTTAGTAACACCTCAATGGTCTCTAGATGAGCTCCACAGACTGCCACATCTAAAGCCGTCTGCTGCAACCAGTTCCCTGTGTCTAACATGAACCCCGCCTCAGCCAGTTTCTTGACGGTGATGTGGTCATTGTCTTTACTGGCCAGATGGAGCATAGAGTTACCAACTGCATCCTTCACTGTGACGATCACATCAGCCTTAGCCGCAATCAACACATCCAGACAGTCATGGTAGCCATTGACAGCCGCCACAAACAGCGGGGTGTAGTAGTCGACGGTGTCCCTCTGATTCACATCAGCACCCGCTTTGATGAGAATCTTAGCCATCTTAGCATTATTCTTCTCAATGGATATCATCAGAGGTGATCTCCAGTTAGAGTCACATAAGTTCACATCGGCCCCAGCATCCAACAGTTCCTGAACCATTTTGTGGTTGACTCTTGAGACGGCATGAGAAAGAGCGGTCTTTTTATCTTTGTCTGATCTCTTATCTGGATCTACATCAGCCTCATTCAGTAGAAAAGTAACACACATTGAGCTTCCTTGACGAGCAGCATATATTAGAGGTATGCCTACCATAGTAGAACTGTTAAAATCCACCCTGCATTCTCGGAGGACCCTCAGCAAACTGATGTTCTCATTTGCGATCGCGCCAATGATTATCTTAGGTATTTCCTTTCTTTCTTCTTCTATTTGCAGTGCAGCTATTACGCTGCGGAAATCACGATGTTTAATAGCCTGCCACACACGACTCCTGCAAAAAAACTCAACATCATTATTATCAAAACTGTTATCTACATCAGCCTAATTAGCATCGGTTAAGAAAGCTACATGGATGTATGGTATTGTATATTTTATCTAGTATCCCCCGGTCAAGTAGTCCTACGCTGGTTTCAGCTAGTTTAATAAAAACATATATTTACAAAGAGCAAAATGTGAATCTTGTATTGTCTTGAATACTGGATATGACATGGAAAAATTATTTCCCTACCCATACAGTTAACGGTGTTAAGTTGTGTTGTCCACAAGGAGCTTGTTGATTTGAACATATTTATTATTTTGCTTACACGCTTACATGACATGTCGTTTTATAACCTGGAAGTAGGCCTACAAAAGTGCTCAAAGCTGTTCAACTGCATGGAATTAAAGAAATATGGAAGTTTTCGAAAAAAAATTGATTATTCTATTCTACTAGGTCTCCGATGGAAAAAATAATGTAAAGCTGAAAATTTCGGGAGGTATTTAGATGGTCATCCTTAGGAACTATCAAAAGTCCCAAAGTTTCCCAGGAGCGGAACATGATTTTTTGGCGAAAATCCAGAATGGCCGCCAAAGGCCATAAAATATATGTACCATACAAAGAATTTAACATATCTTCTTTTTCACCTATTTTTTCACGGGGAACTCATTTCTTGTGTTTTGTTTGCAAAAATTCAAAATGGCCGCCTGATACAACACTGAAATTGTAACCTATGAAGAATTTCTGCATATATTTTCACGAAAAACCTAAATATGGTCCTATTTCAACATTGTAAAGATCCTATCATTGGACAATTCAAAATGACCGACATCGGGGCAGAAAAACAATTTTAGAAATTATCATTTTTTTGTCTAGCCTACATATTTTTTTGGAAACATAGTGAAAGTAAAAAGTATTTCTGAAATCAATCGTGGTAATGCTATGTGGTTTAGTCCTTTAAACTGTTTTCAGTGTTGCTCCAGCCTTTGATGTGATATTAATAATTATAAATTAGGATGCATGAAATTATTTAAAAGACAGTGACAAGAGGGTACGTTGTGCCACCGGCATGTCAGAACAACTTACCACACCAAGACGGCTCAACATTTCCCTGGTACTACTAATTTTATTTTTCAGCACTGAAAGTCCTATGACAATTCAGTATATTTTCAAATGTAAGAGTTAATAAATTAAATAATGGATGTACATTTGTATATAATATTATTTCGTCATAACAGATAAACGGGAAGCAGTGACACAATAAGCATAACTCACAAAAAAAATCAATCAACCTCAAACTAATTACATCTAAAATCAATCATCAATCAGATATGAAAAAGGATTTGAAAAAAAATGAGACAGATCGGTCAGTTTTTTCATCAGAATTTTTGGGTATGGAGAAAAAAACTATGTTATAATCATGATAATTAAATACAGTCAGGTTATCTAATAAAAACTGACATATGCATTATCTTTTGTGGTAGCCATTTTTTGTAATTTGACAGATTTGTCCATTTTATGTAAAAGTGTAGAAACAAATATTTAGCCATTTGGAAATTGTAAACATGTTAAAACATGTTAATCCATAACAATATCAAATAAAAACTAAACAATCGTATGAGTAACGTTAATAAAATAATTTAGGTATATATTACATAGTATGGTGGTCATATTGAAAACAACCGGCCATTTTGATTTAATATTTGGCTAACATGCTGTTCTCACAGTGCCCTCAGGTGCATACACAGACCAATTTTGGTGCTGTTTTCACCATTGATAAACTGATATAGTATTTAACATGTTTATATGCCCCACTGATGTTTTAACTCATATCAGTCTAAGTCCGAGCCCAGCTCGGAACTGGAATTTATGATGCTGCAGTCTAGGTCCGAGTCCAACTCGGACCTGGTAGGAATCTGGTATGAATTTAAACAGATTAATATATACCATGGTAATAACTTATTTGCCCTATTAATGTGTGTACATAGACCTATTGAATGCTTCTACGAACCGTCTGTGATGTATTTTAATATATTTTATGTGAATTGATATAATGTTGTACTCTTGAATCTCCGTGGATCTCAAAAATACCATTTTTTAACAAAATTACCGAAAATTTGACTACCTAATTAGCATATTCAAAATGGCTGTCGGTTACCATGGCAACATCACATTAGCCAATTAAATGAAGTGTATTTTGGTTATATGTTGTATATGTGCTCCTGAGGTGTATGGGAAATACATATGCCATCATTCTAAATGTCTATCAGGAGTATCAGAATATGTCTCAAGATCAAAAAAACGGCCAGACTGCTATGAGTAGATATAGACCTACCCAGCTAAACCACACTACAGAATATCTGTCATCTATAGGCCTACAAGTGTCGTTTTTTTAATTCAATATTGCTTTAGGTTGCTTTCTGCACAATCATGGCAATATCGAGAAAAAAGAAAAATACTGTGTCCCACTCATATCGAATAACTTCGAGGGTTCTTTCTATATAGTGCACAGTGCCATAGACATCACTTCACACTCCAGGCCTTTGAACAGGTTGGAGCACTTTAAATGCACAACATCGATGAGAAACATCCAAACCGACCAGCATTCGAAACTTTCGAGCCACAGCCAGATCGAATGTGCCATCGGGACGGCCTCGTTATTTCAAACACAAAACAAACTTATTCGTGTTGCTATTAATTAGTTAATGTTGCATCAAAAATATATAAAGATGATAAATCGGGTAAGGGACCTTCCCTAGGATCCTGCAGGTTCTCGTGTGATACCTTGCATTGGACCCTGATTAGGTGTCGTTGCAAAAGCTGGTTGCATGTGACGATGCAGCAGGTCTGCGAGGTACACAAGCTGAATGGGAACTAGGTACAGTAAGTCATCGCGAATCAATGAAATTCAGGTTGATTATTAGGAAAAATGGCACAGCTCTCTCAGACTCTCGTTGTTTTATTGATTGAATATGATGTTATGGCTATTATACTATATGAAATAAATACGTTAAAATGTGTACTGCATATTTATTTGGATATAGAGTTATTTGTTTTTATTATTACTGGTAATCTATAGATTTAAAAGCTTATATGTACCTTATATGAATTCACCTTTAAAAATCATGTGAAAATGAGGTATTAAAATACATATTAAAATACATGTTTAATAGTTTAGGAATTACAACTTGAACATGGCGCTTGGCGGCCATTCTGAATTTTGTCAAAAAAGGATGTTTCGCTCAGGGGGAACTTTGGGACTTAATACAGGTAATAAAGGAGGACATACTGGTAATTTATAGGTTTAAAAGGGTATATATGAATCTCAAAAAGCGAATGACAATATAATTGCTCCTAATCAAACCTCAAATGGCGGCCATCTTGGATTTATTCTTTAGCGAAACCTAAAAAGCTACTGATAGCTTCAGAAATAAATTCAGCATTAAAAAATCATGTTAAAATGAGGTATTACATTGAAAAATATGTAAAATAGTTCAGGAATTACAACATCAACATGGCGTTTGGTGGCCATTTTGAATTTTGTCAAAAAAAGAATGTTCCGCTCAGGGGGAACTTTGGGACTGTTTACAGGTAATAAAGGAGGACATTCTGAACACATCCTGGAATTTTCAGCTTTGTATTATTTTTTTCCATTTCAAAACTCAAAATTCTTGGACTAATCTCGCAAACATCAGCAATCATCATAAAACTGACTGATCACTGATTGATTTAAAGATATAAACAAACTCGTTTAAAGATTGTTTCAAATCGAACGATTACGTATGCTACATGCATGCATTGTATTACATATTTTATTATCTGATAATAGTGTCATCTGATCTTCAAGCAAGTCATCATGACCGTATAAATAAGTGACATAAATGATATATTCGCACCAGTTAATTCGGTCTTATAAGTCGCTTCAAATGATCGGTGCAATGGGATAAGCTCACACATAGACTATAAACACATTTTGTCGTTTTCTGGAAAATGGTCCTCGTCCAGATGAAACCTGGCACGACGATTTTCACCAATAAATCTTCGAATAACTATATTTATGTTAATTTTTATAAATGTCTGAAGTGTTTTTGTCGCAGTAAATATTTGATTACTATCCGATAATTTTGTCATGTTTTCATTTAATGTGAGCTGTCATTTGCTTTGGCCATTTTCAAATCACAGTAAACCGGTAAATAAAAAAATCCCAATATATAAAATATTTGATCTGATCAGATCTCGACCTCGCTCGGTCAAAGCACATGCAGTTTTATGTTACAATGTTTAATTCGTAACAGTCTGGGGTCAATGTATTTGATCTCGTTTACGTTTACATCGAGACGTGAATTGTAACCGGAAGGTGAATGTAAATCTCCTGATGCTTTTTTGTCATGTTTAATCTTGACTGAATTTTTTTGGGGCCAAAGGTTTTTTTTCAATTTGAAATCATCTTAAATGCCTTCGTTAGGTCTTTCTGATTCGTTTGAATACCTATGTGTAGAAATATTTTTTATTCTTACTGTGTGGGAATCGACTTATGACGTCAGAATGTGACGTCTACAGACGTCAGATTCTGCCGACTAAAGTCGATCCCCGCACTGTAAGGGTTAATACACATGTTAGAACTTCGTCATTATGATTGGTTGTGTCTTTTCATATTAAGCTCTTTTTATACCCTATGGATGCACTATGACGTATATAGGCAGCATATACATCGGGGCCTAGAAGCTTGATAGCATAGACTGAAACTTAACTTAACTGTAACTTAACCCAAACACAAATGAGAATGGGAGACACAGGTTAAACCACGGAGGTTGCTCTACCTCTGTGGGCTAAACAATACAGAATTGTACCTGATAGTTAAGTCACAAGATTAGACAATGAAAAACGGATTGAAATATGACTTAGCCAAAACAGGCTTGAAAATTCAAGTAGTTTTTAAGCTTCAAGTAAATGAAACTTTATGTTTTTAAATTGTATATTTCAACTAAATGAGATGTATTAGGAAACTAGATAGATCAAACGAAATACTGGTCCGCATTATAGCCTACATGAAGCATTCAAATGTTCACGCACTTGAAGCTGTGTCTCGTTACTGCGACCCACAACATCAAGTGGATGAAAACTACTCATATTAGTTCAAGTTTAAACCAAACATGTGAAAATCCTGGTGTTAAAACACACTTTTCATTCCCAATATAGTAGCGATTTATCCTGCTAATAAAACAAACTAAAACGACTATAGTCATGCTTAGCATTTTCACCCTTTAAGTCTGTTAAATGGAATTGGAATTTTCACCCACTTGAAGTTATGTCTCGCTGACGCGAGCCATAACTTCAAGTGGGTGAAAATTATTCAAATTTGACAAAATAGAGATGAAATATTTTCAAATCTTGCTGATTGATATCACGTTTTATTTTAAACATTTGAAAAAGCTGATATGTAATGTGCTAACAAATAATGTAAAAAAAACGAATGTATTGGGAACCGGAGGCTAAACGGTTAAGATCGTCTGAGAACACGGCCCCAGAGATTAAAGGGTTAAATTAAAAAGTACAGTATTACTTTGAATATATGACTCACCCCATTATATCCACAGTCTGTCTACAGTTCTTCAGCGAAATTTTCCTTGGTCAGTGTCACAACTAAACCAGGTTCAGAATATGAGGTTAGTGGCTGAATTCTTCACATTTACCCATCTATGTATTTAAGCATGGGTAGATGGCAGAGCTACTGGTTACCTTTATTAATACATGTACATGCATATCTCAGAAAAAAACATGCCAAGCTGAACCAATGCTGGTGTAGTGTTAGGCCAGCCACGCATACGGTGGGCCAATATTGATCCAGCATTGAGCCAACTTCTCCTGTTTATTTGGTGGACATGACTCATAAACGATGGGGCTCCACACGGTGTACGATCTACTATAACCATGATAACATAGTACGCCTGCCCAGCAAACACGAGAGGTTGACCATTATTGTTTCAATATTGGACCAGCGCCATAGGTGGTGGGCCAGTATTGGAACAACATTTGGTCAACTCCTCCTGTTGGGTACACTGTTGCCTACAACAATTAAATAGATGCAGTTAACATATGGATATAGGCATATTCAGTCAAGCGATAGGAGCGGCTGTTTCTTTATATAGCTTGCAATACAGAAACACTCGTTACAGTAGGGTGTGTCGATATGATTCCCTGAG
>OZ024902.1:21984910-22243391 GCA_964017125.1 Flabesymbios commensalis | reverse complement strand
CACATCGTCGCCTCGGAGCTAAAGGATCCTATCTGCCACTCTGACGAGTGTCAGATAGGATCCTTTAGCTCCGAGGCGACGACATATTTCAGCGATTTATGGGTTAAATTGGTAATATGGCTTGTGGTGGATGCTCATTTCATCGAAAAATTAAATTTTACAGACGTCTATTTTTCATAAAAACTGAAATATTTTTGTGTCAAACAATAAAATCTGGTTGAAATTGTGTTAGCAATTCTAGTTTCAAAGAGGTGAAAAAGAATGGCTGACAATGTACACGATTAAGGCTAATATACCTATATTCTTAATAATACGGCATAGACAATGTCTGGGTTGCGAGTTTATCCTTTGGAGCCCAGTAATAATAAACCCATGGGTAGATGTGTTGCTGCGTATTAACTTGAATGTCGCTGCTGGCTGTCGCAATCAGCTGACAGCATCGATTGTGAAAAATCCCCTCTGGATAACGTTGGTGTCTACATTCATCCTGTGCTGTTACAATGCATGCTCCGACCAGCGCAGGGTCAATGTATCATGATTGCAGAAAAGTCCAAGCCAAATTATAAGATAAAGAAAACTGTATTCCCTATGCATTGTGTAGGCTTGCGCGATAAAGTCCATATCTGTACATGGATGTTGGATTCTGAAAGCTAACCAGATAATCCCATATAATAATTATTATCATTGATATCATTATTGAGTCGCCTCACTCTGTGGGGGAACTGAAATTTTGCTTTGTGAAAATTGTTCCCATGACCGTAGGCGAATACGAATAAAGAGTAGTCTACAAACACCGAGATAACGTAGGTTGTTCCTGCAGAGTGAGGCCTTTCCATTGCACTTCGGTTTGGCTAACCATTTTCAATATTATACACTGCTGCCGGGGACTCACATATTTGCAAATGAAAGTAGTTGGCAATGGTCCTGACAGTGTACTTGAAACTTCCGGTGCGATTTATCGTGTCAATTAGCAATTACAACAGGTTTTCTATGAACGTGATGAACCATATTTTGTTTGCACATACTCTGCTTGTGTCTGTGATCGCTACCGTAATCAAGCAAACGTATGACGTAGGCGGTTCCCCAGAGTGAGTTTCTCTGACAATTTTCTATATTGTACACTGCTACTGGGGATTCAAATGTTCGACAAATTATCCTTTTGTAGTTTTCTAATTGTAACTGTTTTATAAACACATATAGCAATATGTGCTGTTGTTCCTGGTCGCAATAAAAACAATGAAATAAAGGTTGACCCCTCTGTAAACATAAACAAACCAGCGAATTTCTACACACACTAATATTACGCACGGGCTCTTTCTAAATAACCTATATTGTTTAGAGTGTAATGTTCGGTCGATGCGTTTTCACCCAAAATAAAAAGTTAATAAAACGTATAGATTAATATTTTTCGTGGTGCATGCTCAGCTAACCCAATGATTTAATTTTAATATGAATATTTTGTCATTTGAAGCCGTGACATTTTGTTAACAATTCCAGCTTTAATTGAGTGAAAAATACTAACAAACCATTCAGAAAAATAAGGGTTTGATAAAGTGGCCAAAGTAGTAATTTTTCTATAACTCTCCTTCCATCTGAGAATAAGATCTACTTTATACATTTATACTATTTTACCTAGATTTATGAAATTGGTAGGGCCTACCTGGATATGTTTTACCATGGGAGAAAATGTAAAAGCATTTTAAACTTATGCGACATCCAGCAACAAAAGGATATGATGCTGTTACATCACCCTTTCATCCCGAAAAGTGGTAAATAAGGGTAAGATGTGAGCGATATTTGACTTACTTAGATTTATAAAATTGGTATCCAGATTATATATTTTAGCATCCGCGAAAAAATAAAAAAACGTTTTTAAAAGTTTAATAGTTTAAAATTTAATAGTTTAAGCTCTTTGAAATAAACTCGAATTGTTTTATTATGTAATTAACAATCTACTTTATACATGAAAATACTTTTTCGGAATGCAAAGGTTGTTACAAATGAATACAACATCATATACAATTTCGTTTTTTGGGATTAAATGGTGATGGTTGGTTTTTTTTTCAATTAGGTCTACACTTTTTTGTTTGATGCTAGGACAAAAATATAAATACCAATTTTATGAATCTCCGTCAAATTTATGGTTATTCTCATAATTTGCCATCATTTGCCACTTTCGGGAAAGAAAGGGTTGTTAAAAATTGATATAAGTAATTGTAGTGGACTCCTCAGGAGCTAAAACATATGTTTAAAAACAATTTTTGTAACTTTAGACCCCATATTCATAAGCTATGGTTATCACCCCCCATTTTACCCATATTTATCTCTTATGGAGAGGAAAGGGTGGTTAAAAATTGATATAAAAAATTGTTGCTGGTAACTAAGGGGAGGTCGCCAAATTTTGGAAGTGTTTTAAAAAAAATTATCCGATGCTAGATACACAGTTTATGACTCTAGGTCAAATAGATCATAAATTATGGTTGTTACCTCTATTTTACCCTATTTACCACTTTTGGGGATGAAACGGTGGCTAAAAATTAATACAAATATTTTTAATGGATTCCGCAGGGGAATAAACATATGTTTAGATACAATTTTTATGAATCCAGGGTAAATAGTTTTGAAGTAATCGTCATTATTCCCTTTATTACCCCTATTTACCCCCTTATTACCCCCATTTCGGGCACTAATACCAGGGGGATCTTAGAGGACTTTTGATATGTTTTTCTATGTTGTCTCAACAATATATGCCGAAATTTTTAGCTTGTTACGAATTTGTTCCAGGTCTCTATGAGTTTTAGACTAATACCCCTGGACTAATATCCAAATGGCATTCATTTGAGTGTGATGGAAATTACAGCACTCGTTCAAGGAATAAGGTGTTAGTCTTTAGGCGAGCACATTATTCATTGGACTGTATTTTTCCATATTGCACGAAAAATGAGCAACGGTTGTACGTCATCACACGCTCAAGTCACGCATGACATAACTGCCATAGATTGCAATTCAAACTACAGCTAGAGTGCGATATGGGCTGATACCGATATACGTCTCATAGTGAAAACCACTGCACAGAGCACAGGGACCTGTAGTGGTCAGTCCAGTACACCAAGGTATGTTATGTGTATAAGTCTGTACTGACAACGAAATCACTACAGACAGTACTGACCACTATATATGTAATATAGAGACAAGGGTATAATCCGTGGGGTCAATGGCGGCCACTGGGGAAGTCTGTATGCCAGGGGTAGGCCTATACTCCTTTCAGATTTACTCTCAGCAATAATTAAAATAATAATCATCTTCAAACATACTGCATCGATAAATCGTTTATTTTTCTTAATTCCAAGCCATCATTTAGTGCAAGACAATGTCGCAATCCCAAGAAATGATCATATTATCACACAATTGACATCCAGAACTTGTTTATACACAGGAAGCGGAAACATGATGTGCTGTCTGCTAACTTATCACAGGGGGTAATCAAACCATTCATAATAATAACCCGCACAGGAGCCTACAGTTGACAAGAAAACATATTATTTTATGTTTTGAATGTATAATGTGTCAACAAAAGTGGCGTGTGAGTCTAATTCGTCTATTGTGAAGTGATAATGTATTGACTATGTCCATACCCAACACTATGCACATATAATGACAAATAGAGGATAACATGTTGTGGTATATCCAATACACCATTGCATTTGGTAAATGTCTACGTTTAAAGTGCCTGCAGATTGACCCCACACATCTATATTTATAAATAGTAGCTGATATCCACACCCACTGTACACATTGTAAAACAGACGTGCTGGTGTAAAGATGTGCTTTGATTGATTTCAGAATAAAATATGGCAGAGGAAGGTAATTTTGTCTTCTGGTATGAGTTAATTGACGTTATTTTATAATTTCCAACAGTTTCACTTCACATTATATGTTGGTTTAATGTTACAATGCCATAGTATGAGCAAGAAATTCATGTTTGTCTTCGCTGATATTGCTAAGGGGGCCACTATTTAATCACCAGGGGGTGGGGGTTATCCTAAATAAACCTGATGATGTAATAAAATAAATAACGTTCAGCGCACCGCCGAGCCGGGTTTAAATAAATCAATTGTTCGCGACAAATACTCCAGCCCAGACACCCCTGGGAGATTGAATGGTGGGTCCCTAATACATGTATTAATTTATTAACAAATCTAACATCGAAATCACAGTAGCCCTTTTATAGCCACTATTTTTTCCGATGCCTGTACCTCTGCACAGTTTGCAGAAAAATTACATAACAATTCGAAAAATTCAATGTATGCTGCTAATACTATAGATCAAACATGTGGCTCCCCACAGACACTAGTCTAGTCCCTGTCCCACAACCCCGTATACATTTTGATGTACCCGAAATTTCTCAATGGTTTCATGTAAAGGGACCAATCCCCGATGAAAATGACCAGGGTAGACATTTGACCAGCGGGGCATAACTCGACTACGAGCATTATTCAAAATGGCCACCAGAAAAACATATTTAAAAATTATATATTGAACTTTTTGTCCAACATTCTCAACTGATACCTTTTTTTCGACTAATTTGAGGTCTAGGAATTCATTCGTCGGGTTATTTTGACGATATAAGTACCCATTAACATATAAATCCAAAATGGCCGCCAAACGACATATTAAATCATTACATATTGAAATATTTGTTCAAAAATCTCTGATAATACCTCTTTTTCGACTAATTTGAGGTCCCGGAATTTATTTGTCAGATTATTTTGACGATAAAAGTAACCATTAACATAAAAATCCAAAATGGTGGCCAGCTGACATCTAAAGATATAATTTACTAACAAATTTTTAAAAGCAATCCCTCTACTATTTGTTAATTTAGATTCTTCAGCTATTTGGAAGGCACAAAATCTCTTTCTGTTGTTTTAAGGATGAGGATTTAAAGGAACATCTTTCTTTTTTAATGCCGAAAAAAGAATTGATATAATTTTATTAAAAAGATAATATCACAGAAGAGACAACTGTTATAAACCGTTTAATTGCAATGTCATATATGTCAAGTTACATCAATTTACCAACATATTTTCATAATTTGTTGACACATGTACTGATAGATCTCTTCTCTTTGTGACAGAAGAGAACGCATATATATGCACGTTTACTTTGCATTTGCACTTTCGAATTTCACATCCACCACCACACAGAAAACAAACAAAGAGTTCAGTTGGAATAGGTTGAATCGATGCTTTGGGAATCATAACACTGCCCTCAATGGTCCAACAAAAGTTTTGAGGGAGAAGGTCGTGTTGGTGAGTTTCTAGTAGTGTGATAGCATTTCTGATCACACAGAAGCACCACCTAATGTGACCACATATAGCTGAGGAGGTTGGTGGTAAATCAGTTAGAGCGTTTTCATTCAAATAACTATCATGTCGAAACTTGTCAAATGTGTCTGCAGTGGTGTTTGAACCAGCTCCAGCCAAAACCTTCACAATGTATCGCTCTACAACACTAATATCGACTGTAGTTAATGAGTCAGTTTCAGCAAAGTTAGTAAGGGAAAGTGGATTGCATGTGAGTGCAGCATGCTTTGTGCCTACTTTACTGACAGCATCATTACCAGAAAGAACATGAACTTTCACCAGAATGCTGCAGAATGCTGCCCCGAACCTGATATGGAGTGTATGGAGAGGAATCTTTCGCTTGTGCTCCCCGCCAAACTCCACCAACACCTCCTGTAGTCCCATGTTGATGAAAGTTGTCAGGTATCTTAAAATAAACACAATGTTATCCGTGTCGTTGGATACGACAACGACTCTTTCACACCCTCTCTTCACACTCTAATCAATGTGAAAAACCAACCTGCAATCAGCTTCCTCTTGCCAGCTAGAAGGGATTGACACTTCAGTGGTTGATCCGATCTCCCCTTCTACTTGTGCTTTAATAACTTCATCGTTCACTGCCATTGCACTGACAAGAATGTTACTGAGATCCCGAGAGCGATCTATTTGTCCAACAGAAACTGTTGTGTGTTTTCTTTGTTTTTTGAGTTTGCCCAAAACTTCTGTATTTGTTGTGGGATAGGAATTTCCTCGGCGATTGCCATCACATTAATAATCCATATAGCTTCCTCAGCTCTTCGTGCTTTCTCTCCCTCTTTCACTGACAACTCACAATAGAAATAAAAACCGAGGTGAGTGTATTCAGATCTACACAATTGTTTGTAGCAGTCGGAACTGCCTTGATGGCTTTCCAAAATTCCCAAATACAGTCAAGTCTGGATATTGTCTCATTTTAAACCACTGGGTAACGTCCCGCCGCCGAAGTGAATCGCCAACACTCGGAGTGTGTGTGTACATGTCTTATATATACACACACTCCGAGTGTTGCCGATTCACCTCGGCGGCGAGACGTCACCCAGTGTTTTAAACATGAAATCAATGATAACATCTGTTCTTATCTCTGAAGCAGAGTTAAAGCTACAATCTTGATTGCTTTCCCAAAATTCTCAAATACAGTCAAGTCTGGATATTGTTTCATTTTAGACATGAAATCAATGATAACATCTGTTCTTATCTCTGAAGCAGAGTTAAAGCTACAATCTTGATTGCTTTCCCAAAATTGTCAAATACAGTCAAGTCTAGATATTGTCTCATTTTAGATATGGAATCAATGATAACATCTGTTCTCATATCTGAAGCAGAGTTAAAGCTAAAAGTACTTGGATTTAAATTATTTTCAAGCTCAGTGATCAGTTGCTCTTTGTCTGGCTTTGTGCAGCGAAGTGAAGTGGGATCACCATAAAAATAAGGACTGCTGTCAAAAAGGTCATAACACAGAACCTGCGCCAGTGCTTTGTCTCGCTCTTTGGCAACCTCAACCATCTGTATAACACCAGCAATTTGTTTAGCAGAAACGTCATATTTGCTTACTAGTTGTGTTTGGTGCTTTGCTGAAGCAGGTTGGTGCTCGAAGCACAGTAGGCTAACTTTTGAGATAGTTGAGGACAGCTTCACAGTCTTCAAGACAAATCCTTTTGGAAAAGTTGCTCACCAATTGCTCAAGAAAACATACAACTGTTGGTCAAAAGGATCACTCTCCGGGACCTCAGTAACATTCTTGCCTGTGCAATGTTAGTGAACGATGAAGTTATCAAAACACAAGCGCAGGAGCGGATCCGATCAATTACTGAAGTGTCAATCCTTTCTAGCTGGAAAGATGAAGCTGATTGCAGGTTGTTTCCTCACATTGATTGGAGTCTGAAGAGAGGGTGTGAAAGGGTCGTTGTCGTATTCAATGACACGGATTACATTGTGTTGATTTTAAGATGCATAACAACTTTCATCAACATGGAACTAGAGGAGGTGTGGGTGGAGTTTGGCGGGGAGCACAAGCCAAATATTCCTCGCCATTCACTCCATGCCAGGTTCGGGGCAGCATTCTGCAGCATTCTGGTGAAAGTTCATGTTCTTTCTGACAATGATGCTGTCAGTAAAGTTGGCACAACGCATGCTGCACTCACATGCAATTAAGGTTCTGGGGTCCAACTCAACACATGGTAGAGGCTGTTGATAACATTTATTTAATACTTATATTCACATTCATGATTCATGTCTCTTTTATCATCTCAATATCTCTACTCATATTTAACACCCATCTATCCGTCTATCTATTCTCTAACCATCCATCTCGCGCCAAACACACAATACCCCTTTTATACTGAGCGGGTCGTGTGCAAAAACCGTCATCAGCCAATCCCTGTCCTTCCCTCCAAACGCATCCTGTTTGTCGGGGAGAATCCAGAGATTTTAGAACATTCTATAAAAATCGTGTGTTTGTTGCACTACTAAAATGTAAACCATTAAATAAATAAAACACTTAAAATTACGTCTTTACACAGAACGAAAGATGAGTTACTTATAATATAACACTCTGAATTTAGAAGAGTAAAATGACTTAATCACGAAGTTATAATAGAAACACATGCCGCTGGCATGACATGAGTCAGTTAATTAAAAATAATAATATTATCACAAATATAAATCATAAAACAAGATGAGTTATCAAAATAATATAACACGACAGATTTTTAGGTGTTAAAAGGAAATAGTAATTCATCGGCTAAACCTCACATTTTGATCTTAGAATATTACAAGAAACACAGTATGATAAACTAGTGAAATAATTAATACAAAGGGGGTCTTTGTAAACGACGGGGCAATCCCTATGAGTCATCGGGAACTCCGGCCATAAGTATCCGAAAATAAGTTGTCCTCCGGCGAGGTCACACCGAGGTCACACAGATACGGTTAACCATCTCATAGCTAGGGTCAATTAACAAGACGACAGATGCCGCCATCCTATAAAGTTTCGACCCGAAACTAGTAATTATAAATATATAAAGATGGTTATAAAACCAAACAGCCATGTTTTTTTAAGAACTACTTACTACAGTGCTTACTTACAAAATATACAATAATGACGGAAATCTATAGAAAACAATAATAATACATCAGGTAAAGAGTTAATAACCATATAGCAGAATAAATCCTAATGAGAACAGTAGGGTAACTTACGTGATAATAAAGCATCAAAATGCAATTACATGTACCTCTGTGGTGACAAATCACACTACACCGCCATAAACATATTAAAACATATACCATAAACATGTGAGACAGTAGCCTAGCTCATAACATTCCACACAGAAAGTAATAAATGATTCAAATAGCCAACACTTAATAATCAATATTATTATCCAAAAAGAACGTGTAACGTCTCCAATGAGAACTCAGCTAACAGTATATTACGTCATAGACCTATCTTTAGCGTCTATATCTCAACAAAATCATCTTAATCTAAACTAATACATATAATAAACTCTCTCCGGTGTTCACACAGTACCAATTACTCAGAGGATAAAAACTAGAACCATTAAGCATAAAAGCGAGCGATGTCCGTTTAAATTAGATAAAAACTCTTCCTGATATAACATAATAATGAATCTAAGCAGTCAAATCACATTACACAAGTCATAAACATTAATCAAGTCATTACAATAAAAAAAATAAAAATAAACGATTAAGTCAGGTAAGGCGATATCCAACATATTTACCTAAGTAAACATAGACAAAAGAGTGAAGTAAGATATAATATAATAATTATAACAACTGCGTATTAAAAACCTCTTATCCTTATAAGTATGTCGATATCCACAGTTAACTTCACACAGTCCACACAGCGTTCACACAGCGCTCATCATTTATTATATATAAAAAAAAAGTCCACCACTTAATATTCGAAAAATGGTGTACCTACGTGTAAATTATCCACATAAAAAAAACAATGGTTTTATATCCAGAAGAACACTAAAAAACGCGCATTTATATTCCAGAGACAGTCACAGAAATCCATGATATGAGTCCGTATTGGAGTGTAAGATATGTCCTTATACATGTAAACTCAGTCCACAGTTGCTGAAGCAGACACAAATAGCGGGGGTGGGGTGATAAAAAAATAAGGGGGTATAGAGTGCAGTGCACGTACTAAACGTGTCATCTGCAGGTCACTATATATACCAGTATACAGTCAAGAGTTGGTACAGTAGTAAACAAGTCAGGGTAGTAAATCCATTTGAGCGATATCCATGTTCGGGGGGGGGGGGGGTATTGTGAACAGCTGATTCAAAATATCTCACACAGCAATAGACGATAAAATTAAAAAAAACTGATACATAAAGCACTATATACCAGTCACAAAAATCGGAGTATCATTACTATATCCATGTACTTAGTGCAATCGTCGTCGTCACGATGATCATATTAAAATGACGACAGTCTCACTGCTGTTGCGGAGTTTGAGGCAGGCTCTCAACTGTCCGGAAAAATCACCGTCCTGCGAACGATGCACATGCCTGCCGTCATTTACGTGATCACGGGGGCTGTGAGGGTTCTCCGGGGGGTGCCGTGAGAGTCCACACTCGTGACCGATCCTGAGACTGGTGCTGTCCGCTACTGCGTGTACAGTTTTTACAGGCCGTGATTGCCACCTGCCTGTAATCTCCCGCCGTCTCAATCACCATCTTCACCTCTCAGTATCTAAATCACTGCCGTCAACTGACTGACAACTTCACAAAATCCTGATCATTTCTGGGTTCGAACCCGGTTCCCCGCCAATTATGATTCAGTGTTCATCAATTACGGTTCGGGGTCCAACTCAACACATGGTAGAGACTGTTGATAACATTTTATTAATACTTATCTTCACATTCATTATTCAGACCCTCCATCTCTGCTTCTGGTACTCACTATCTATCTATATCTGGTACTCTCTTTCTATCAAATTTGCTAACCTCCCATCTCTCCATCAATCTCATTCTCTCTCTGTCTCTAACCAAGGATACTAGAACACTGTGTTCTAGTATCCTTGCTCTAACCATCCATCTCGCGCCAAACACACAATACCCCTTTTATACTGAGCGGGTCGTGTGCAAAAACCGTCATGAGCCAAAAATCCCTGTCCTTCCCTCCAAACGCATCCTGTTTGTCGGGGAGAATCCAGAGATTCTAGAACATTCTGTAAAAATCGTGTGTTTGTTGCACTACTAAAATGTAAACCATTAAATAAATAAAACACTTAAAATTACGTCTTTACACAGAACGAAAGATGAGTTACTTATAATATAACACGCTGAATTTAGAAGAGTAAAATGACTTAATCACGAAGTTATAATAGAAACACATGCCGCTGGCATGACATAAGTCAGTTAATTAAAGATAATAATATTATCACAAATATAAATCATAAAACAAGATGAGTTATCAAAATAATATAACACGACAGATTTTTAGGTGTTAAAAGGAAATAGTAATTCATCGGCTAAACCTCACATTTTGATCTTAGAATATTACAAGAAACACAGTATGATAAACTAGTGAAATAATTAATACAAAGGGGGTCTTTGTAAACGACGGGGCAATCCCTATGAGTCATCGGGAACTCCGGCCATAAGTATCCGAAAATAAGTTGTCCTCCGGCGAGGTCACACCGAGGTCACACAGATACGGTTAACCATCTCATAGCTAGGGTCAATTAACAAAACGACACAATCCATTTTCTCTTACTCACTTTGCTGAAACTGACTCATTAACTACAGTCGATATTAGTGTTGTAGAGCGATACCTTGTGAAGGTTTGGAGTGGAGCCTGTTCAAATAACACTGCAGACATATTTGACAAGCTTCGACATGATTGTTATTTGAATGGAAAAGCTCTAACTGATTTACCACCAACCTCGTCAGCTATCTGTGGTGACATTAGGTGGTGCTTCTGTGTGATCAGAAATGCTATCACACTACTATATACTCATCGACACGACCTTCTCCCTCAAAACTTTGGTTGTACTAATGAGATCTATCAGTAGATGTGTCAACAAAATTGATGAGAATATTTTGATGAATTGATGTAACATAATGATGTAACATATATGCCATTGCGGTTAAACGGTTTATACCAGTTGTCTTTTCTGTGATATTATTTTTTCAATAAAATTGTATCATGCCTTTTTTCGACATTAAACCTTGAAGATGTTCCATTAGATCCCCTAGAAAGCAACAGTAAGATATTTTAGGGTTTCTAAATAGCTGAATAATTTAAATTAACCAATAGTCGTGGGATTGCATAAACAAAAGTTGTAGTAAACTCTATTTTTTAGATGAGAGCTGGCCACCATTTTGGATTTATATGTCAATGGTTACATATATCGTCAAAATAACCTGACAAATGAATTCCTGGGCCTCAAATTAGTCGAAACAGAGGTATTAGTTGAGATTTTTGGACAAATATAGTTGAATATATAATTTGTTAATATGTCGTTTGACGGCTATTTTGGATTTATATGTCATTGGTTACTTATATTGTCAAAATAACCTGACAAATGAATTCCTGGACCTCAAATTAGTCGAAAAGGAGGTATTGGTTGAGATTTTTGGACAAATAGCTCATTATATATTTTTTAGTATGTCGTTTGGCAGCCATTTTGGATTTATATGTCAATGGTTACTTATATCGTCAAAATAACTTGACAAAGGAATTCCTGGACCTCAAATTAGTCAAAAAAGAGGTATTAGTTGAGAATTTTGGCAGATAGTTCAATATACAATTTTTTAATATGTCGTCTGGCGGCCATTTTGAATAATGCTCGTAAACGAGTTATGCCCCGCTAGTCAAATGTCTACCCTGGTCATTTTCATCGGGGACTGGTCCCTTTACATATAACTATTAAGAAATTTCGGGTACATCAAAATGTATACGGGTCTATGGAGCAGGGACAGGACTACACGGGCGTTGATCCGATGTGTGGTCAATTTGGGCCAGTTTTTTATACATTTCTCACTGAAGTGATGCCAGTTATTTGCTAGGTACACAATCAAAACGTATAATAAACAATCATTATCCAATATATTATCAACCTGCAGCCTGCATTTCACTTTCCAGTAATACAAATGTTATGATACGAAGGACAATTAATAATGTAATCTAAATTCGGCTTATTTTTCATTAAAATGGCATCGCCATGATTAAGATTAGTGTTCCAAGTCCCGAGATGCATGTAGCATGCCACATGGTAGTGCTGGGCAAAATAACACGTAAAATATTAAAATTGATTAATGCATGTACTGTACCAACCCATCTCTTTATTTCTTCAATCATTCTCGAAGTCCCTGTGATTTCATCTAAGCTATAAACATACACATACACATACTATACTAAACGTTAAAACTGGAACAACAGTAGATGTAGAGAGACTGCATTATGCTTATTATCCTATTTTTCTACATACTTGTTTAATTTATAATAAATGTGGCTTGGTCCGCGATTTTACTTTAAAGCTATTTAGGGGCTCCAGAACTAGATGATGGATATACAGAAGACGTTGATAGATTGTAATGTGCTTATTATTGTACAGCATACAGCATATTCGAGGCAGCGAGATGCTAGGGTATTTTTTATGAATAGAGAAAGTTGATGTCGTGTGTGGCGGTCTCTCGATATTATTCTCATTCACATTCTTGAATTCACTGGTGATCGTAAATTTCAACTGCATGTATGTCCAATCCAATTTTTTGGGTTGGTACAGTTGTGCTTAAGGCCACTATGTTTTCTCTCTGTTTTAGATTAGATAAATTGTCAAATCTACGGAGGGAGGGCGGAAAGAAATATTTAAGAAAAAACCCACATCAAAGCTATTTCTGGAAAAGTTAGTGAAGGCGACCAAAAAAAGAAAAAAAAATCCTGGAAGAATTAATGAGAGCGACGAAAATACAAGCCCAAAAACACAGCTGGATACATGTTTTTTTGTATCTCCTAAATTAAGCTGTTTTTGATGAAAGCGTTGAAACGATATAAGAAAATATTTCTCATCTCGTTATAACGAATTATAAGTCGTTAAATCTACTTAACCTAAGTCGTTACAACAACTTCTTAGTCGTTAAATCGACTTAGTGTAAGTCGCCACAGCAACATGTAAGTCGTTATATCGACTTATGCGAAGTCGTTACATCGAGTTAGTATAATATGTCGTTATAACGACTGATAAATCGTTAAATTGGCTTAAGATAAGTCCTTATAACGACGTAGTCGTTAAATCGACTTAGTAAGCTATAAGTCGTTATAGCGACTTTGTCGTTAAATCAACTTACTCAGATGCAATCGAAAATTTGTTTTGCCAACAACGCGGGGTGTGCAATGGCACTAATGCGAACCCCACATACCTTTTCAAAAGCCTAAACCAGCATAGCTTAATATTCTATTCACTGCTCTCTAGACATAAACAACCTGCTCATAGATAGGCCAACTACATGTTTAGGAGGTTACCACTGGTTACACTTTCTGTTGTTCAACATTCAATGTCCTAATAAAATCTCAGAAAATAACTATTTGATAAATGATAAATATGTATATAAATAATAAATAAATATGTATATAAATGATAAATAAATAATGATAAATAAAATAATATAAATAAAAAATAAATAAATAAATATGTTTATACCAACTATTTGATTAACCTTTTCAACCCGGTGGCCGTCCATAGACGTCAGATTCATAAGGGTTAATGTCTTGATGGCCACAGCACACAACTCCATGTCTAGACAATTTTTTAATATGTCGTCTGGCGGCAATTTTGAATAATGCTCGTAAACGAGTTATGCCCCGCTAGTCAAATGTCTACCCTGGTCATTTTCATCGGGGACTGATCCCTTTACATAAAACTATTAAGACATTTCGGGTACATCAAAATGTATACGGGTCTATGGAGCAGGGACAGGACTACACGGGCGTTGATCTGATGTGTGGTCAATTTGGGCCAGTTTTTTATACATTTCTCACTGAAGTGATGCCAGTTATTTGCTAGGTACACAATCAAAACGTATAATAAACAATCATTATCCAATATATTATCAACCTGCAGCCTGCATTTCACTTTCCAGTAATACAAATGTTATGATACGAAGGACAATTAATAATGTAATCTAAATTCGGCTTATTTTTCATTAAAATGGCATCGCCATGATTAAGATTAGTGTTCCAAGTCCCGAGATGCATGTAGCATGCCACATGGTAGTGCTGGGCAAAATAACACGCAAAATATTAAAATTGATTAATGCATGTACTGTACCAACCCATCTCTTTATTTCTTCAATCATTCTCGAAGTCCCTGTGATTTCATCTAAGCTATAAACATACACATACTATACTAAACGTTAAAACTGGAACAACAGTAGATGTAGAGAGACTGCATTATGCTTATTATCCTATTTTTCTACATACTTGTTAATTTATAATAAATGTGGCTTGGTCCGCGATTTTACTTTAAAGCTATTTAGGGGCTCCAGAACTAGATGATGGATATACAGAAGACGTTGATAGATTGTAATGTGCTTATTATTGTACAGCATACAGCATATTCGAGGCAGCGAGATGCTAGGGGTATCTTTTATGAATAGAGAAAGTTAATGTCGTGTGTGGCGGTCTCTCGATATTATTCTCATTCACATTCTTGAATTCACTGGTGATCGTAAACTTCAACTGCATGTATGTCCAATCCAATTTTTTGGGTTGGTACAGTTGTGCTTAAGGCCACTATATTTTCTCTCTGTTTTAGATTAGATAAATTTTCAAATCTACGGAGGGAGGGCGGAAATAAATATTTAAGAAAAAACCCACATCAAAGCTATTTCTGGAAAAGTTAGTGAAGGCGACCAAAAAAAGAAAAAAAATCCTGGAAGAATTAATGAGAGCGACGAAAAAACAAGCCCAAAAACACAGCTGGATACTTGTTTTTTTGTATCTCCTAAATTAAGCTGTTTTTGACGAAAGCGTTGAAACGATATAAGAAAATATTTCTCATCTCGTTATAACGAATTATAAGTCGGTAAATCTACTTAAGCTAAGTCGTTACAACGACTTCTTAGTCGTTAAATCGACTTAGTGTAAGTCGCCACAGCGACATGTAAGTCGTTATATCGACTTATGCGAAGTCGTTACATCGAGTTAGTATAATATGTCGTTATAACGACTGATAAGTCGTTAAATCGGCTTAAGATAAGTCCTTATAACGACGTAGTCGTTTAATCGACTTAGTAAGCTATAAGTCGTTATAGCGACTTGGTCGTTAAATCAACTTACTCAGATGCAATCGAAAATTTGTTTTGCCAACATCGCGGGGTGTGCAATGGCACTAATGTGAACCCCACATACCTTTTCAAAAGCCTAAACCAGCATAGTTTAATATTCTATTCAGTCTTGTTGCTTTACTATTACTAATATTACTAGAAGACTTTTTTTTGAAATAGATATATTAATGATTTAAAAAAATATTACATTTTATGATACAAAAATATTATATCATTATTTTATTATTATCACTAGTTTCCCAGTTTTCATACCATTAATACATTGCATGTTATAGATTGCAATGGACTAAAGTAATTTATATGATAAGCTATATATATAAAGGTATATCTATAAATATATGCACATACACCTATATTATATAGGTGTATATATATTATACTTGGTTCTATGATTTGGTTGGTAATCATCTGCATCAGTTTCAATTTCCTGATGAGGTTGCATATCGATATTCACAATGTCTATATGTGGTTATCAATGGTTATTGTATGAGTGGAAAGCCTGTCAAGTTATAAAATGATGAGCTATTTCAATGAAGACCGCCACTAACACAATCTGAGCCGCACCACACTTATTCACATAATCATGATTATTGGCCTCTATGATATATTAAAATGATTAATTTACTACAAGCGTATTAGGCCTACCACCTAGTCTTGCACTAAATGATGGCTTGATATTAAGAAAAATAAACGATTTATCGATGTAGTATGTTTGAAGATGATTATTATTTTAATTATTGTTGAGAGTAAGTCTGAAAGGAGTATATATGTGTCATTTGATTTGATTTGATTGTTATATCGAATGACGGGAATTATCAACGTAGGTCAACATAGGCCTATTGATTTCTACTTCAGGTGTGCAGAGCATCATGCTCATAACTGTAATCGATTTTGTGAAATTGACCGAGTATGTATACTGTTATAATTTTTGGATATAAATATACTTTAATCTCACCTTATAGTTATAATATGTTTTACTGCTAATGCTCGATCATCGACACTGGGGGGGGGGGGGGGGTGAGGGCTCGTAGATATGTGCCATCATAATCAAAGTGCTGGTGTAGAATATTTATATCACAAATATAATTTGGGTATTAAGCTGATAGCATGGAGATGTCTATATCCTTTGAGTTAGGGCTTTGAATTGTACATCTATGCTAAAAGTTGGTCTACAGCCATGGTAATAAAAGAAAACACGTATCTGTCTCCAAGACAAGGCAACTAGGATGATCCGATTGTCCCCTGTGCTAATATAATATGACTTGAATTGTTTTCAGAGACACAGACGGGCAATATTGTCACCTTTTATGATTTAATTCGCATTATATTGTAATTGTACCCGTTAAATTGAAAATTTAGGTTGATTAACGGTAATACTTGCATAATGTAAAAAAAAACTTTGAATAAATGTCACTTCCTGTTGAAGTTCTGGATGTCTATCTTTTCAGAGCGTATTAAGTATGAAGAATTGTGTGATAATTGATCATTTCTTGGGATTGTGACATTGTCTTGCACTAAATGATGGCTTGGTATTAAGAAAAATAAACGATTTATCGATGTAGTATGTTTGAAGATGATTATTATTTTAATTATTGTTGAGAGTAAGTCTGAAAGGAGTATACCCCTGGCATACACTGATACAGACCTCCCCAGCGGCCGCCATTGACCCCACGGATTCTACCCTTGTCTCTATAATACATATATAGTGGTTAGTACTATATGTATTGATGTCGTTGTAAGTACAGACTTATACACATAACATACCGTGGTGTACTGGACTGACAGGACACTACAGGTCCCTGTGGCACAGAGTGTGAGAAACAGTTTTATTTTACATACCAGACAATTTCACATCACAATACTTGGGCCCTATCATTGTTGCCAGATAGTTCAGTCTTACTCGCCAGGAGGTACCACTGCTCTCTAGCCTTAAAGGGACTGGCCCAGGCTAAAATCATCAAAAAATCGGTGATTTTATTTCGGGTTCTTAATATGACCATATGATGTAAACATGTACATAGACTAGAACTGCAAATTTTTATAATTTTTGTGCTGCGCACTTACCAGTTAGACTAGATATAGAGACGAAATTCCCGCATTTCTTATTTTTGACATGGTTGTCAATAATTACAAATGAGGAATTTCGTCTCTATATCTAGCCTAACTGGTGAATGCGCAGCACAAAAATTATAAAAATTTGCAGTTCTAGTCTATGTACATGCTTACATCATATGGTCATATTAAGAACCCGAAATAAAATCACAGATTTTTTGATGATTTTAGCCTGGGCCAGTCCCTTTAAACAACCTGTTCTCAGATAGGCCAACTACGTGTTCAGGCGGTTACCAATGGTTACACTTTCTGCTGTTTAGCATTCAATGTCCCAATAAATCTCAGAAAATAGCTATTTGATTAACTTTTTCAGCGCGGGGACCATCCATAGACGTCAGATTCATAAGGGTTAATGTCTTGATGGCCAAGCACAGCATACAACGCGATCCACAACTTCAAGTGAGTGAAAATTATTCAGATTTGACAAAATGGAGGTAAACTCTTTTCAAATTGTGCTGATTGATGTCACATTATGACTTTATCATGCTTAAAAGGCGCTACTAAATGTGGTAATAATTGTGTGAAAAACAATATATTCGGCACCGGCGGTTAAAGGATTAACAGATAATACGTTAATCTAAGAGTTCCAGAGACACACTGTTCACAGTCTCACATTATACATAGAGAGAGTGTCTCTCTATGTATAATGTGAGACTGGAACCTGAGTAGGTGTTGTCTTCCCTCATGGCCAGCCATGACATCCTTGCTGCCAACTCTGTGGTGCAGAGCTGTCTGTATGATGGTTCATCGTTAGGGATACCGGCCCAGCATTGAGGACATAAGTATTAGGCCAGCGGATCCATGCTGTGGTCGCCCATCGTGTGATCATCCCGGAGGAATTGATAGAAAGAAGTGTCTGCTCAAATCCATCACGTTTGACCATTAACCCTTACCACGCTGTAGGTTTTTTAATTTGAAATCATCATTAATGTCTTAGTTAGCTCTTTCCGCTTCAATTGAATAGCTATGTTATGGGTCTAGTATATATATTTTATTCTCTCAGTGCGGTGATCATTATGGATTCTAATATTTATATTCTGATAAACAATTTTTTTAAGACTCGAAGAGTATTCTAATTTCATTGATATTGATTATTAAACCAAAGCAGACCTATTAGACCTATTATTTGAAGTATCATATGAGTGTTTATTTTAAAAGTAAATGACGCTAGTATTGTACGAGTATAAAGTTGTGTTTTGCATACAAAGCGTTCCGTTTCAGCGTCTATATGTGGAGAATGAGCTGACACTACATTACTGGTCGATACTAAAGTGAGTGATGATCTACCAGGGTATAGTTTCATCTTCCACTCTCAACACACTCCACAGAAATGTGCTGTAGAGAATTTCCCATTAGCCGTAGACCATTGCCGCGCAAAGCCAAAAGGCAGTAACTGCTTTCTTTTCAAGTGAGCAGCTAATGTCCTTTGACTGTGCAGACCATTGTACAAGACAGATGGCTTACATACGGTACACCTGGTCAAGGGTGGAGACGTGGAGTTAACAACAACATGTTGGAAGGTTCACGCCCACAGAAACTCGTGGGAGGGCAGGTAGCGTTCTTCTGGAACCAGAAGGTTATATCTAATAATATGTGCTAACCTTTCCAAGCCCTTTCACTTCCTTAATCCAATACCTGACGTATGGCATATAATGTTAAAACAGTTGATGACAATTTGTTGTTCTAAGATTCTCAGACGTAAAGAATTATGCCAGTTTCGGCAATGTTCAAGAACATTTTGATGCAACAGTGCGCTATATTCAATATAACAAGTATATGTAGTAATTTGTGGGTTTATATGTTTTCGAATGAATGATTGAATGAATGAATGAATGAAATCTTTCACCGTGAAAATATAACAATGTTGCTTAGTGTTTTGCAGATGAAAATGGTATTCGTCTCCCACAATTCCACATATATTACATGAACCTCCATTATATATGGTTCAGATTCGATATGACGACATGTTGTTTTTTCAAGTATAGTTTTTTTTAGTAAGAAAGATAATGCATGTCTTACATCAAGTGATTCGATGTGACATTGTAGCGAAGTCTATCGAAATGTAGCAAATACTTAATGATAAAAAACGCAGACTGGATGATTATTTTAACAAAATCTTTTAAAAAATAACGATAAATTGATTATAGTTTTTCTCTTCGTTCTATGCTATAAATATCACTTTTATACTCATCACATACCCTACTAGGTGTTTTTCCTGGTGAAAATGGATAATGAATGCTATTTGATATCAAAATGTGAAATTATATTAGAGACAGTTACCGATAAGAAAGTGAGTATTAGAGAAATAGATGAGGGTGAGAGGGTGGAGGGGGGGGGGGGGGGGGTGAGCCTCTATCTGCGAGGTGTGAACCCAGCGAGCACAAATTGTATTTGTGTTGGTTTATTGTTTGAGCATCGTCTGTGACCCTGGCTCAACATTAATCCAACATTTGTGTAATATCTCGTACTTTCTGTGAATGTACGACGCCAGCGTCGCAGACGATAGCCCAACGTTAAACCAACATTGGTTCAAGGTCTCGGGGTTCCTTGCTTGTCTAATATTGGTTTACTGTTGGCCCACGGTATGTGACACTTGGCCAACAGTAAACCAACATTGGGTCAACGTCTTGAGGTTACAGTGAAGTTGATCCAGAAGATGACCCTGTTCCTGACCCTGATCCGTGGCCTTCACCTTAGCTCTCCATCCCGGGCATCCCGCTGTTTACAGTCAGTGCCACACCGCCATTCAAAGCAGCAACTGGTTTTTACTGCCTTTTGGCTTTGGATCTTACCACAGACGCCATCCCTATCTATACTTAGCTCCCCATGCGCTAGCCTTAGTAGTTACTGAAACTGAAGGTCTCAGCCACAGATTGAAGCATGCACAAAAACGTGTACATATTCCTTCGGACTCTCATATCTAAGATTTGGCCGCAATAAATCAGGTCGATAATAGGTGTACTATAATTAGTACCATGTCCCTTACATTCAGCATGCTCAGCTCATTTTCGGCTATGTCGTCAATGTGTTGTGGGTATTTTTCACCCTTTGGGGTGGCGATTGCTGTCACACACCGCCATGTTGAAGCAACGAATCTCAATAGGGTATATATTTCTAGGTTGAAGAGGTTTATTTCCCCTGAGGAACAAATTCACAATCCAGGACCCACATCTTTATTACGTGTGGCTGTCCATAGCTCTACCTGCACATCTTCACTTCCCATCAGTACGTGCCATGTGCATCCTTCCATTACTCTGATATCCATTTTTTTCTTCCTGTGATTATTCAATTCTTCTACCCTGAGAAACTATACTTTACTAGGCAGCAGGCGTTATTACTAACATTCGCTAATTGTCGAATTATAAATAAAAAGGTCATGTAAAAAACGTCTAAGAGAAAAAGTGATTTGAATATTTAAAACTAGCAGTCATTTACTACAAAAAATCTAGGACAATATTAACTTTGAAAATTAGCATGGTCAGGATTTGCTTATTCTAACTGGCACGTGCACATTTCAATTAAAATTTTAATCCCCAACATTAGTAACTGTACATTAGTTGGACTTGTGAAATTAAACTCACAACGAGGGCCTCGGTATCACTCACAGCTTTAGGAAAAAACTGGTATATATCAGTGCTTTGGTCGCAAAGATTAAGATTAGGCAGATTTCGGTGATCAATTATTAAATCATCTCAACATTCAACTGAGCTCGTGAAATCAGGCACAAAAGGTCGCTCTTCGCTGGCATATTATTTAAATAACTATTATTAGCCCGTGTATCCTATGACAGCTATTTATTATCTGTGACATAATTTACACATTATTCACTTCATTACGACCATTTCAATTACAAGAGATCACAAACATCCTGAACATTTATTTTCTAATGGTCAATCAATCAATCAATCAATCAATCAATCAATCAATCAATCAATCAATCAATCAATCAATCAATCAATCAATCAATCAATCAATCAATCAATCAATCAATCAATCAATCAATCAATCAATCAATCAATCAATCAATCAATCAATCAATCAATCGATCGATCGATCGATCGATCGATCAATCAATCAATCAATCAATCAATCAATCAATCAATCAATCAATCAATCAATCAATCAATCAATCAATCAATCAATCAATCAATCAATCAATCAATCAATCAATCAATCAATCAATCAAGCAAGCAAGCAAGCAAGCAAGCAAGCAAGCAAGCAAGCCAGCAATCGAGCAATCGAGCAATCAAGCAATCAATTAATCAATCAATCAATCAAGCAATAAATCAATCCATCAATCCATCAACCAATTGATCAATCTATATATTGATAAATTAAATGTTCCCGTTCATGATAGATATATATTTTCTGACTTAGACCTTTTTGTAGATCATTCTGTCCAGCCTGATGTTATCAATGTGGAAATAAGATTGAGAGGTGAAAATGGTAAAGCAAAAAAAAGACTGCTTTATTTCCCTGGTGTTACCGGTACGTCATTTTAAGAGTAAAAAACATCATAATAGCAGTTGTGAAAATGGCGGTGTTTGTGTGTAGGGAAGCCTATTTTGTATGTATTCCCAGAACAGTGACATTTGTTGTGAAGGAATGATATAAAGGGAAGCATGTTAGACATTTACGATCGTTTAGGATTGTACATGTTATAAACATGATTAATTGTTCACATGTGCCTGTTCAGGGGAGACTAACGAATGTAGACATGGAGGAGTTGTATACGAACTACAGCCTTGGCTTGGGTTTGAGTGATTGGATGATTGGATGAGTGGATGAGTGGGTGAGTGGGTGAGTGGGTGAGTGAGTGAGTGAGTGGGTGAATGAGTGAGTGAGTGAGTGAGTGAGTGAGTGAGTGAGTGAGTGAGTGAGTGAGTGAGTGAGTGAGTGAGTGAGTGAGTGAGTGAGTGAGTGAGTGAGTGAGTGAGTGAGTGAGTGAGTGAGTGAGTGAGTGAGTGAGTGAGTGAGTGAGTGAGTGAGTGAGTGAGTGAGTGAGGCTAGTGGGACAAATCCTCCTTGCTACATGAAAAAGTTCAGTAATTTATGATTTACGTAGTCCCTCAATTATGAGAAGACGTTTGAAATGTACCACAATTTGCACATCAAGAGATAAACCATGTACAATATTTGACCTTGTGTAATACCTCACAAGGACGCGATGGTATTCAGCTGGTTTATCTATTTACCGTACCTAGCTTCGACAGTGGGGAATTCTGCTATGACGTCATCTAATGTTAATGGCCCCATAAATACCAAACATTGATCTGGCGGTGTTTTATTCTGGTCCAACCCTTAGACGATTGGCCAGCATTGGTCCGTCATTTGAACAATAAATCACATGCTTTAGGAATCCCCGCAGGCAAGGCGTTATTTAGTAAAGGTTAGAATGTCTGCCATACACATACAAATGTACAATCACTCCGAAGCATATTCTAAGCATATTTTTCTTTTCCTACACTGTTTTTTTTATTTCTCACACTCTGTACAGTAGTTTTCACCATGAGACGTTTATCGGTAGCCGCCGATATCGTGCTGGACTCGTTCGAATACCAATAATTATTGATTGCAGCTTGTGTGTGAAACGTTGTTCTTTTAATCGGAAATCTTTTAATCTGGGAAATAGGGGAGACCGGGGCTAGTTCGTACAGGGGTTAGACAGTACAGTACCCATAATTTTGAGAGTAAATCTATTTTCGTTCTGTGCTGCCCCCTAGTGAAGGATTGCATCATTACCCTTGACTTCATGTTCAAAGGTTTTCTTAAACAAATTGTGAAAACGTAAAAAGACTTTTTCAGAGGTCAAAATTATTTTTTTGCTGTCGCACAAAATGGTATCTCACTCAATGTTTGACATTGAACCTGACAGTTTCAACTCCTATAGTAGTGCTATAACTAAAGTTAATAATCCTTTATACATATTAGGTAGCCTTCTATTATATTAGTTCTAAATATAGAATTTTTTTAAATACGTCTATGTTGGGTTTGTTGGAACAAAGAACAAATCAAATGGGGCTATTTCGACTGTTCAGATTAACCCCACAAATTATCTGGTACATCCAACACTGTTCAGACACTAACCCCAGAAGTGGGGTTTGTTCGAACAGTGAAAAATCTAACTTTACCATGCTTTTCTGACTACACTTTGCTTTTAATTGGAGAATAATGCATGCTTAAATAGCATCTATCGTTGAATACTTCTGGACAAAAATCATAACTTCATCATATAAAAAAATAAATCATTTTTTTTTTAAATTCTAGCCCCGGTCTCCCCTACACAGTATGTTTGATTAAGAGCTCACACATTAATCAATAAACGAGTTCTCTTTATTTTTCCATACCATTCAAAAATATATGATTATTATCGTACAACCCTACCCAGATAAACACCAGTAACATCTTACATGTCAAGTTAGCATATACTGCTGTTGGTTTTTACACGTTATCACAGTCTTCAAATACTATACATTACATAGTAAGCCGTGTAACATTGGCTTTAATAACTTTGCTATTTAGTACTATAAGCGCATGTACTAACCACTATTTTATGTGTGAATCATTTTTTTTATCGAGTACAGTTTTTCTTAATTTTCATCTTTTATTATTCAAAACGCATCTGGATTGTTGACCTGAACATAAATCTGATTATTTTAAGTCGCGCGAAAATATATTTAAAATATACACTCTTCTCACGAGTTTGCGCATAAGCAGGACTCCCAACTAAATAGTTCAGCTTTGGTCACTGTGTGGGGTGTTGTAATTGAAAAGAGTGTAACAGGACTCCCAAGTAAATAGTTCAGCTTTTGGTCACTGTGTGGCGTGTTGTTATTGGAAAGAGTGTATACTGAGTATACTGATTGATAATTGAAAACATATAAACGGTATTTATTATTATTTTTTGTGATGCCAAGGTTTATTATATCACTTATTATCGAACTCACGCTGAAAAATGTTCATCACTCCACGCCGCTCACCACCGCAGTAACATTGACATGGCATCGGGGCCTTATTCCTTGACAATGATTGCATAGTACACCGACCAGAGCAATTCCGTGAAGCTCAATGACCTTGACCTCCTTTTGTTTCACCGAACTGGCTAACACAATGAAGTATGGGGGAGGGGGTCTTATATAACCTTGTTTTCACCGAGTGACGTCACTGAGTTTCACAGAATTAAGTATGGGGGAGGGGGTCTTATATAACCTTGTTTTCGCTGAGTGACGTCACTGCGTTGCACAGAATTCGTCTTGTTTTTGTTGTGGTCAGCGGCTATAGACGATTTATCTCTTTTAGCTTCACGTTTACTGAATTAATCATAATATCTAATGAATAGAATGTCTAAACATAGCATCTTTCACCACGTTAATTTCATGCAGCACCTCAAAACTATCCGGTCTTCCTTTCCATTAGTGACATCAAGAAACCACATCTGTTATTAAATTGATCTTAACGAAGCACACACGTGATATTGCCTCTATGGTGATTTAATGTTGCGCCAACATCGAAGACGTTGGTGCATCAATAAACCGCCATCGGGTCAATGTATCGTGCTGTTAACTTGCCTCTGAGATACACTTCATTAGGTATAATCAATCAGTCTATCTGTTTTCTCTGCACACAGAGATACGCAGGTATCGTAATACCAGATGCTGCCCAGAAAACACGAAGATGTAACATCGTCAATTGTTGGAACAATGTAGGGCAACGTTAAGGACCTTGACCCAGCATTGAGCCAACATCAGGCTAGCGCATTGTGTTATCTGTCCGAGAATAGCATTGGCGAATGACGAACCGTTTCTGGTCAGGATTGAAGAGTTTTTTACGTACGCGAGCAAGTACAGTAACAGACCACTACTGAAATCTGATTATACTTCTTCATTCACGTGATTGATGGTTTGATAAAAAATGTTAAATTTAACTGTTTAATTCAATTGAAGAGTGTTGCATGCGTGAAATTTTAATTAGTAATTCATATTTTATATTTCATATTTTGACATGAAAATGTCACTTAGGGAGTTAAATTAAATCAAAATCGTGGATTTACAGAGATATTTCGATATTAAGAACTTACTATAATATGGCATACATGGCATAGAGACTTAGATGTACTATCAATTAATATAAATTGTTTTTAATGTATTGCTTACGATAGTTGTCAAGGGAATAGGAAATAATGCTTGTAATTTCTTGAAAATCGGTTGAGCATTGACACAGAAATCAGTGCAGTCATACGCTGCAGCTTGTTATGTATATTATATTCTACTAAATGACTCTTCTGTTCTGACAAGTGTTAATCTCCTTCATCTTATAATCCCTCTAGGGGCACAAATGTTATCATCACAAAGGCTGATCAGTCTCAAATACACCTTCGCCTTAGCAGATCTAAAGATCATATAATATAATGTCTGTATCAACTTTTAAAGTCGTTAATTGCATTGTCCTGTATGAATAAGTATCCCTTGTCGTGCTGAATTGTTTCAATTGTATTTTTCGTCATTTGCAGCTGAAATTGCTAACGCAATTTCCAGCTTCAAATGACGAAAAATATGACTATTTATGAGAAATAAACATGTGTGAAAATCAACATTTTGATTACTGAGCATCCATCAGAAACTGTTATGGATTTCAGTGGCATTTTATTTACTCTGAAACTTACTCGAAACCGAATATATACGGCTCCAGCAGCACAAGGGTTAATAAGTATTTAACGTCACCATCTCTTCAACAAGACAACATCACTTTTAGATTACCATTAACCCTTAGAGCGCTAAGGACGGCTATAGTTGCTCCTAATTTGTTTTATTTACTGATCATGGGATTCACGTAATGGGAAAATTTCAAATGTATTATCTAACATTAAACAAAATAGGAGGATTTTTTTACTTAGCGAGACAAAACTTTAAGGAACTAAAATTTTAAACTATTTACCTTAGCGCTTTGTATTATTATAACACAGCAGTCTGCAAACGCTCACCACATAATAATAAAATACTATGCTCTCACAAAATATATAGGCCTACAGTATATAGTTTTTGGAAATAAAATACGCAGGACAAGAAAATAAATATAATGTGGATGTATCACATTTGTCAAATTTACATTCTTAGAACAAAATTAGGTATGCTGGGCCAGCATCAAAGACATATGAGATACACTTCATACGACATAATCAATCTGTTTAGCTGTTTTCTCCGCACACAGAGATACGCAGGTATCGTAATACCAGATGCTGCACAGAAAACACGAAGATGTAACATGGGTAATTGCTGCATTAATGAAGGGCCAGCGTTAAGAACATTGATCCAGTATCTAGCCAACACCAGGTTAGCGCATTGTGTTATCTGTCCGAAAATAGCATTGGCGAATGACGAACCGTTTCTGGTCAGGATTATACTAGTAGTTGTTACGAACGGGAGGATGTGTAGAAACAGAACACTACTGAAATCTCGCTAAACTTCTTCATTCGTGCTTTCGATGGTTTGATAACATAGGTTAAATTGAAGTGAACAGTAATCTGTTCACTTCAATTTAACCTATGAGTAATCTGTATGTTTCTATATGACATAACTTTATTCTATTATTATGAGATTTAATTGCTAAAGCTGCATATGTGAAATTTTAATTAGTATTTCATAATTCAGACTATTTGACATTGCAATGTAGTTTAGGGAGTTAAATTTAATCAAAATAGTGAATTTACAGAGATATTTATATAAATATATCATATAAATTAATGCTTGCAATTTTGTTAAAATCGGTTGAGAATTGACACAGAAATCAGTGAGATTCATGCGTTGCAGGTTAATATGTATATTATATTCTACTAAAATGTCTCTTCTGCTCCGACGTAAAGTAAATTTTACACCTAATTTAAATTAGGGAGAACAGCATAGTTGGAGCCAAATTATTACAGACAAAACCTCTAATAGTATTTAATACAATAATGATGATACACCCGATAAGTTAACTATTTCAGATGTTCTTTTATTTCCCCAGCTCGTCATTATATTGCTAGTATGCGTTTCCTGTAATAGCTTTGAAGTAGCTATGAAATAAATGATTCCACATTGCTGTTATCAAAATACGTTTCACTTTATTTTCTTACAATTAAAAAAAAACATCATCATACAGCAAACTCCAATACGGCTTTGGTACTTGTACTGTAGCATTAATTCTGAGTATTTATGTGAAGAAAAATAATTGTACAAAGAGTCTGATATATCTGGCCACAATGTTATCTGTTATCCGTCGCCAATACCATACAACTAACACGATCCCGTCATCTCAATGGTGGTTTCACCCTTTACTTGCTAGTGACGAATAATATGTGTCGTCTGACATATTTTGCAGAAAACGGGGATCAACTTTAGACGACGTCTAAAATCGATACCCACACTGGAAAAATATGAAAAACGGAAAGAGATAAAAGGACATTTATGAATATTGGAATAATGGAAAAAACCCTTTGGTCTTATGGTTTGCATGAAAGTGTGTCAGCGCTTCAAGGGTCAATAGAAAACGTCACTATCCAATAAAATGAGCACGTTTGGAGCTTCAATGTTATATACTACGGTTGGGTATTTTTTTAAATGGGGATATTTTCATTTACTGTAAGGTGGGAAATTGCGGTAACAATTCATACCTCGTATTGAATGAAAATGTGATGCAAATTCCGGGTGGGTATTCAATTTATGGTGGGTCACATCTTGTTTTCGTCGGGTATTTGTACGTTGTATTGCTCCACTACCGGTCGACATGTATTCAACCCGGCCAGGCTCTCGGGAATTCAGGACGTACGTGAGTGTGGATTAAAATGCCGTCATGCATCAGAGAATATCAGTCAAACAAAGTCCCTAGAATATTTAGCCCAACGCGGATCAATTACTGAACCTTGTACCGGCGTTAACCCTTCAAGCACCAAGATATGTACTCTCATTTTTCATCATCTTGAGATGAGAATTGCTGCCGCAATTCTCATCTCAAGGTGATGGAAAATGTCCACATTTTATAAAATACTTAAGTCCCATGTCTCAAATTAAAAACAAATCGGAACTTTTTTATTGTTTTTTTTTTTTCAATAACAACTGCAACTTTGCTAATATGTATATACCATATAGAAATATATATTCATAAATAAAATTTAAATTTTAATCAATGCAATTGATTAAAATATGCCACGTGGTGCAAAAATGCAAGGCGGGAGCTCAAAGGATTAACCCTTTCATTGCAGGGATCGACTTAAGAGTCAGATTTTGACGTCTAAAGTCGATTTCCGCATTGAAAAAAAATGCACAATGACCGTAGACCAGTAACACATGTATTCAAATTAGGATGAAAGAGTTAGCTAAGCCATTTATGATGATTTCAAATAAAAAAAAACATTTGGTCTCCATGGTCTATACAAAAATATTTCAGCGTTTTAAGGGTTGATATACGTCCATCATATGTTGTTTTCTGGAGCCATGTCGGCAGCTAGAGATTGTTTAGGCAGGAAGTGCAAAAAATACATCATTATCAATCTGAGGCGCTCAACAAACGCTGATAAGAACGGCGGGTTTGGAGAATGATTAGCACTGACTGATAAACAAACAGGCAGCATTTCTGGAGATTCTGACCCCAAGGGCGTCAAAGGAAACACTATGAGTAGGCTACCATCGGCTCGTACTTAACCCTGCTAGGTAAACATAGTATAGGTTTCAAGCAAGTTTCAAACAGTACGAAATATAACTGTATTTGTTAAAATAGTTAACTGGAACTTAGATGATCCGTCCATCATGTAATTTAATTAGGAAGAGACGTTTTCCGCAGAACTAGAGATGTTTGTCGTTATTTAATGCTGTAGATTGTGTCAACAATTCAAGCTTCAAATGATGAAACATACCAGCAATTCAGCGGGAGAAGTGCCAGGAAATATCCGAATAAATAAAATTAGGTTTTAATCCATGTCCTGGTCGTTTGTATACGGTTTTAAGTATATTTCAAGCTAAATACTATGTCATTGAAATGGATATCATTGTTTGTGGTAGATGCTCAGCTGGACGAATAGCTCAATTTAGAAAATGTACATTAAAAAAAAGACGATGTGTCGTCATTTGGAGCTGGAAATTGCGTTAGCAATTTCAGCTCCAAATGAAGAAAAATACAATTGAAACAATTCAGCAGCACACTGCAGAATCAAAAAGACGCCTATTGGCGAAGTGCAACGCTTCTCGGCGCAAAATTGTCAACTTTTTCAGAAACCTTTCAAAATATCGTCTGAAAAAAGGCCTAAATTTTCAATTTATGTCAAACAAAGGTGTGTACGGAACAATAGTACATCTTACGAGACTCCACACATGAAATTTCCATGGAAAAGCTTAATGCATTTCTCAGACTGAAAACAGTTTTGTTACCCTACCTCAAAACTGGACAAGACTCCATTCAAATGTTTTTTTTTAAATTTATTTGCATTTAAATCTTCTATAATGTGATCGATTATGTTACATTAAGTCTGTTGTACGCCACTGATATCTCATTTATTTGTCTAATGACCTGTGTAGACAATAAACCGTTGAAACGTTGAAAAATCAGTGTTGCACGCCTATTGGAGCAATGTGAAGACGCCTATTGGTGCAACTGTGTATAATTGTGTTAGTATTGTTAGGCCTATATGGCTATATTAGGTACGAATTTGTTTTATAATCTACGGCTATTTTCTTTAACGGGATAGGCCTTAAGATCATTGTGCTATGTAGCCTATGGCTGGAATAAATACATTTAAATGATATTTATAATATAACCTGATAGTCTAGACTATAGCCTAACAAAATGTGCGTTAATAATTAAGCAGCCTCCGCCGCCGGTACAGTTATTTGTTTTCAAGATACACTGTAGCTACTAATCTATCAATATCATCTGTCTATACTTCGCATAGCCATCCCATACCACTGGCAAATTGTTTTGGTGACATTTTGCTCCCCATATCATCAACCCTTTCATTACTATGTCCACTAACGAAGAAATGCTCGTTAGCGCGTTTCAGGAAACAGTTTACATCAGATATTCTTTTAATTTGGCAAATATTCTCAGCTATGTCAGCCAATGACCTGATTCCCTTTTGGGAACAAAAATAAAAACATGGCCATTTAGCGGCCATTTTGAATTTGAGTAATTTTGTGATATTTAAGAGACTCAAAAAAATGCAAAATAGCTGGACCATGAATATAAAACAAAATGGAAAGTCACACACAATGATAACCAATGACAAATTTCGCACTAATAAAATCCAAAATGGCCGCCAGTCGGGCATTTCAATTTGTTTCCTCATTCTCTCGGAAATCTTGCATGATAGCTGATCTAAAAACTTCTGCTCTCTCATACTTCACATATCCATCACATGATACCACCGAATAATTTTCGGTTAAATTTTGATTCATATAATCAACCCTTCAATTACTAGGCCCACTAACAAAGAAATACTCTTTAGCGCGTTTCAGGAAAAAGTTTCCAGCAGCTTTTTCTTGGCTAATATGCACAGCAATGTCAGCCAATGACCTGATTAACTTTTGGTGGTCTGATATTTGTCCAGACCTGCGATTTACTACACCGTAAAGGCGTGGAACATGGATTGCTGTGCTCCTTTTATCCAAGAAAATAAAAGTATTTAACATATGGTGTGACTTAGAGCGATCTCGACTTCAACTCAAAGATACAGTAGGCCTACATAACTTTTTAATGTTGTTTATAACATATGAGCTGAGCATGGGATGTAGGGCCTAGCTGTAATGTCACTAATTCTAACCAACCAGTCCTATTATCGACCTGATTAATCGAGGCCAATTTTAGTCTTTCATAACAATGAAGACAAAATGGAAAGTAGGTTAACACATCTTTTCTTGGAAGCCATCTGTGGCTGAAATATTCTATAATTTTAAGTTTTGTTCCAGCCACAATTGGACTATACTTAGCCCCTGCTTATTGTGTCACTCAAGTGTAGGGTTACTATAGGGTCTACAGGGTCACACGAGTGCACATGTAGTTCACATGTATGCATTGGGAGATGGGGAGACGAGGATGAGGTTAATATGTAGCCCACACAAGGCTATAATTGGTCTAATTTTTTTCATTACGCATAGGCATTATGACCTAAACACTTAAAAAAAGGACTATTTTACTGCAGCGCAGAGTCTTTGATTTTCAAAGGCTTTCTCTTGCAATCTAAGGCATATTGGGTACTGCTTGTCCCTCAGTGAGTGTTGAACCAGTTCATAAGGAAGCCCCTAAATAAGATTATATTTTTTTCGACCAAACCACCCCCCTTTGATCCGCCCCTGCCCACTTATTTTATTTTTTATAATTATTTTATAATTAACCCGGATCTTTTTCATATGGCAATATAGGCCTAGACATTATAAATTAACCTTACGTTAGTCTAGTATTCTTTTGCGCTTTTGAATGTTATATCCCTGCCCAACAAGCTAGGTTGGGGGCAGATGTTAGACCTGCCCCCCCCCCCCCTTATGCATCACTCCGGACGTGACGCTACATGAACTTCCCTTGGCCAAAATAGCTTTATTCAGGCCTGATTTTATTTTATATAACTGACATCTGATAATCCCCATCGTACCTTATTACCATGATTATAGTAATAAATATTACTTATATTACAAATAAATGTATATACAAGTCTTCCTCCATCTTATTTTTTTGAAGTAAATGTTTCTAATAGAAAGTGTGCGCTGTGGGGAGTTGATAATTAACATAGGCCTAATCATCTAAATGTGTTGGTAGACGTATATGACTAGTCTTAGCAATATAACGTTGAATAGGCTTACTACATTTATCGATAATACGTGATAAAAAACAGTGTAGGCAATATAACAAAAACATCTTGGGGGGAGGGGGGAACCCCCTGCGTCCCCCCTCTTTATCCAGAACGTGGATCCGCCACTGAAATATGCTTGAAAATAACATGCTTTCTATTTCGGTAAATGTTATTTGCACCGATAGGCGTGTGCACATTGCTCCAATAGGCGTTCAACCAGAAAAGAACTTTAGTTTTTGCGAATAATTACAAAATAAAGCTACCAGTTTGCTCTCCAGTTGTTTAATTGTACAGTCTGTACTCTGATCTCTACCATTCGATTATATTATGACGTTCATATAGCTACTTACCAGCAAAAATGGGTTTGAAAAGGACAATAAGTCCGGAATATCAGGATGGGTAGCCAGCTGTTTTCATTCGTCTGAACAAACTACAGTTGTTACAAGAGTAAAATAAACACCAGCGTTGTCCTTATACAATCTAGTGTTTCGTGGATAGGGTCATTATACTAAGTAATTGAACTTTATGTCTTTTTTACACTTTTTGTGAGCCGTCAGTGCTCTAAATTGACATTTTGCGCCGAGAAGCGTTCATCCTTCGCCAAGAAGCGTTAACTTTGCGCCAATAGGCGTCTTTTTTATTCTGCAGTGTGAGCAGGACAAGGGCTAAGAGACGTAAGCCGATGACAACATTTTAATTATAATTATGTTACATAATGTATACGACACTTTGGAACTTTAGCCGATGTCAACATGACATAATAATATGGAATGATAAGAAACGTTTGAATTTAATTTTGAAACGATAATACTATTACCGGCAGCGTGTTCAAATCACCTGACCATACACGTTTGTCTGTATCGAATACTAATTAAATACATGGACTATATAGATCGAGCTGACCGAGTCATGGTTTAATGCTGGCTTAACATTCAAACAACATCTCGTTTTTACTTGGCTTGAATTTGTAGCAATTTTATCAAAATTTGTATAGAAACGTCGGCCCAAAATTTACCCGGCATGGGCTCAATGCTGACTGCAGTCGCTGAGAATCGAATGATGTTGAGCCAATGCTGTACTAATGCTGGCACAACGTCTACAACGCTGGCCCAGAATTATCCTAGCATTATTTAAAGATCTCATGTCTGTTGTTTGAACAGGCGCGCTTAACCAATGTTGTTTTACTGTTGCCTCATTATCTACCGCACTGGCCCAGCATGAAACAAGCATTGGGTCAATGCCTCTTGTTGTGAGTTTTGCACTCGGCCCGTGGCGGCGCTGGGCCGCTGTTATAACTGTGGGCCGGCCATACCACCGTGGCGGCAGTGGACCGCTGTCGGTTAGCTCTGGGCCGCTGTTAGTTAGCTGTGGGCCGGCTCTACCCCCGTGGCGGCAGTGGGCCGCTATCTCTGTGTTATGGTTTCACTTTACACGCTGTGCGCGCGGCTAGGGAGTGCGGCCATACCAGTAATAAGCGGCCACACACTGCCGGCATCTCCACCAGAGCTGACCAGACATCATACAACCAGGATCTCTCCGGACTTACAGCCTGCATCTACTTCCTCTTCTCCACGCACAGTCCACAGACACAGCCAACCATGCCCTTCAAAGCGGTAAGTGACACCCAGTCTCTAATTGTAAACTTATTTCAGCAAACATGAAGATTTGAACCAATGTTGTTTTAATGCTGAGCCAGTGGCGTAGACGGTGGACCATCATTTAAACAACACCGTGTCATTGGTAACCCAGCTAACACAACACCTTGAACTAATACTGGTTTAATGCTGGTCCAGCGTCGTAGACAGTGGGTCAACAATAAACCAGCATTGGTACAAGGTGTTGTGTTAGCTAAGCTGGGGAGCTACCATGGTCTTCAATGTTTCGTCTTCGAATGCTATCCGGTTGCAGCTTGATTTATGTTGATAACGATAAACAACTAATTTATTTCCTCCAATATACGATATCGTTTAAGATCACATAAAAAACTCCGGTGCTATTAAAACAAAACTGAATGCTTAGCTGATTCCGTAATTTGTGTGAAATGTTGCCACTGTGAATTTGTCTTGGATAGAAATGAAATGAATCGGGCTTTAGGCCACCTTTGTGCACATATAGGCTAAACTGGGCCAAAAGAACCTCCTGAGGATGGTGAGATGATTGAGATGACACTGTCCTCCAGACACAGAATTCGAAATTCGAGCCCTGGCGGTCTGAGGCCGAGCATGCTACCTCTCGGTCACGGAGGCTCCCCACAATACTAACTTTGGATGGGAAGAAACATTTTTGTTTCTTTCAAACCGCCGAGACCGGGAACCGAACTCCGAACACTGGCGTGAAAGGCAGCGATGCTAACCACTACCCTAGGGCCCCCGCCCTGTCTTGGATAGAATACTATACTTGATGTGATTATTGTATTTAATACATATTTTCTAACATAATTATGATCATGGCAACTTTACCTGATCTAGAACCATAGGATACTTTGGCTCGCACCTATTTAGCCAAAGAGTTGTAACAGTTATAAATACTTTGAAGATCTTAAATACAAAAACGTAGTCGCAGTTATAAAATGAAACGGTTTGGATTTCCCGTCATCTCTACCCAGGGAATATGGAACGTTGTCCCAATGTTGGTAGAATGTCGGGCCGACTTTTTAGCCGATGGGATAGCATTCAAGAAACATTGGGATGCCCTGTGCTTGGTGGATATATAGTTGAACCAAGGAATATAGAAGGACGTCCTTATACAGTCCTTGGTTCAACAATTAACCCTTATCCTGCTAGACCCGGAAATGTATGGTTTTAAGCATATTTTAAGCCAAATAATATGTCACTGAAATGAACAATATAGTTTGTGGTAGATGTTTAGTTAGTAAAATAACCTAATTTAGAAGATGTATATTTTCGAAAAATATCTATATTTTTCGTCATTTGAAGCTGGAAATTGCGTTAGCAATTCCAGCTTCAAATGAAGAAAAATACAATTGAAACAATTCAGCAGGACAAGGGTTAACAACACTCAATGCTGACGTAGATATTTGTTGCTCACTCAAAAAACAACCAGCTCTTGTTAAGAACGTAACACATAAAAAAAACATGATTTTAGTAATTTTTTTGGAATTTGTACCCATTCGTTATTCATCTTTTACGTGATTCACAAATTATATTACCAGAAATACATAAGCCTACAAACGCTTTGTAAACTATTTATGTCATTACCAGTGATTACACTAAACTAATATTAGGCCTATTATATTAGGAATATTTGTTTAATAATATACTCTATAGAATGCAAATGACGATAATTAGTAGTGCACACAATGCATGTAATCTGGCAGTGAAAACTTTCTATGCTAGCCCAGTACAAACTACCCATTGAAATAATGTCGCCCCAGCGTTGGCAACAACATTAAACCAACATTGAATCAATATAATTATAATGATCATTGGCGGAGCTACAGTAAAAAAGTTAAACGTTCTTTGTAGCTGGCATTTTGTTTTAATAGTATATAATATAGAGTACTACATAATTAGACGGTATACATTCTCGAGCACTACTTGTGATGTAACCTGTAAAAGTATCACAGCACAATATTATTATTATACACTGGGCAGACAGGCTGATTGATGAATGGCTGTACTGTGTCATTAACTCTTTCAGTACCATGTTACCAACCATTGTGCTGCTAAAACCGTATGCATACGTTGCAAACCAAATAAAAGGATAATGAAATCGATTAGATATGTTGCGGTGGATGCTTAATCAAGATAATAATAATAATATTCAATTTGAGAAATGTCTATTTTCAATAAATATAAATATTTTTCGTCATTTGAAGCTGGAAATTGCGTCAGCAATTCCAGCTTCAAATGAATGAAATATTGTAGGAAATACTTCAGCAGGACAAGGGTTGATATGCACGCCAATAAGCTGCAGGTGCACATCTTACTATTGTAACCCTTTAACTACCAAGTTATCTTATTATAATTCCCACCCGCCAGATAATGTCTCTCGCTGACGCAATTCACAACTTCAAGCGAGATGAAAATAATTTAGATTTGTCAAGAATGTTAGGGCGATTATTTTTATAATTCTGTAGATCCAAGACACTCCCCACCTTCAAAAGTAACTATTTACGGTACCAATGAAAATGATTAAAACGGGAATATCGCTCAAGATTTTGAGAAGGTTAAATGATCTATAATTTGACTAAATACATTGCGGTTAGATTAAATGCTGTGGGGAGCCTCCGTAACAGAGAGGTAGCATGCTCGGCATTGCTCATTCTCATTCAATTTTTGTTTCCGCAAGTTAACCATCTCCTTAATAACCTTTATATTCGGCAAATTTAAACTGACGTTTTCTTCGACGCAATGTAAATACCATACTTCACGATTTCTGTTTATCTAAAACATTTCTATTTCTTTTCAGTTGATGACTTTTGAATGCATATAGATGTGCAAAAGTTTTTGACCAGATATTTGCTCATTTAAGTGGATGCATTTTATGTTACAGCTTTGTATGCCAATAAATGGTGCAGACATGAGTGTTTATTCTAAAAGTGAATTATTACACATCCAAATAATGAAATCACCAGATCTGTGAATTAAGGGGTTATGTCATCATAACTGCTGACCTTATTAAAACATCATAAATAAACAGACAATAACAATGGCTAGGGGCATGAGCCTGGCCAGTATGTGCAGGATAGGCCCTGTGGCATGTGGTGTGTACACATCAATCTACACGGATCTTATATCGATATACATAACATATCATGTGTACACTCATAATTCATAATTATACACACGTGATATCCGTAATATAAATTTTTTTTAAGAAAATGTTGTATAATTCATCATCATCGGGATGGCCATTTATATATAATTACGTCTTTACTCAGGGAATTTTCATTAAAATTGAAATGTGAATTGCGCATACCAATTTACATTTCAAAGTGAATGAAAATGCTGGGCAAAAATATGGTTGGAATTCTATGTACCGGTCGTGTTAGGACATAATATCTGTGCAGTCAAAATCCCGCCAAAATAGACAAAAAACTTGTGAATTCGTTCAGAGGAAAATAATAAATAGTCGCCTACAGCCTAGGATGTAAAAAACATTGCATAGGTAACACTATGCATGTACTTATATCCGTGCAAATATCTATATTACAAAGAAACAACATCGTCGCCTCGGAGCTAAAGGATCCTATCTGCCACTCTAACGAGTGTCAGATAGGATCCTTTAGCTCCGAGGCGACGACATGTATACACTACTTATGGTGTGTTGTCTCAAAGGTTTACTTTTGATATGATGGGCATAGTACAGACGTGTTTGATGGATATAATAGTGTGATTAAATGAAGATGACAAGCTCTGTGATAGCCAGTTATCTAATAATGTCATTATATCAATGATTTATATCATTGCAATCAGCCACTGCAAAAGTCAAGTATTTCTATTAACTTGACTAAATCATTTATTATAATATATGTATCGATACCGGTGATATAGAGGGAGATAGGTGCAAGTACACTACCACACAAATTATACTTTATAATAAGAGATAGGCAATAGGAGATGATATGGAGAGGGTTAAAAAATAGGCTGCATAACATTGGATATCTGAAAAATAGGAATTATTGTGAGAGTTATTCTTAGGTTGGATACGCCAAGCATATAATATTATATTTATAATAGACTCCTAGAGCTCTAGCACTGTAAGGTATATTTACCGCTGTATCAACCCTTTAAGTGCGGGGACCGACATTATACGGAAATCTAACGTCCATAGACGTCAGATTCTGGCGTCTAAAATCGATCCCCGCACTGAAAGTGTCAAATATTGATAAGAGCCGTAGACCCATAACATGTCATAGGTATTCAAATGAAACAGAAAAAGCTATTTACTAAATAGGACATTTATGATGATTTCAAAGTGAAAAAAACTTTTTGATATCTTGTTTTTTTTACATGTTTTAGCGTTGTAATGGTTAAATACTGGGGATGATTTATAGTGTAAGCTGAGTTATATCGTCTTACATGCCATCAGACACAAGATATATGATATGCGAGATGTTAGCCCAACTCTGGACAAACGTTTTGACATAACATATGAAAACAACTTTCTGCAATATTATGTATTAGCCTTTGCACATGACCTACAGCCACCATCGTTAAAACAAGACTGAATTATGGACCTGACAATGCAGATTTATGAGGTCACATGTACGAGCTGTTGTGTACTAATACTCTAATGCTGCAAACTCCTTAACGGTATGGGGTGTGCATCACGACCTCTGCGTCCTTAATCAGTTATTTTAGCATACGACCAGTTAGCAACTGGTTAGAGTCACTGTGTATGTGTGCACAGGAGAAATCGAATGTGCACAGAATGATTCGAGCCCGGTACATCCTGGCTCTGAGATAACCAGGAATTGACAAAGGGGGGGGGCGCCGATTTTTGCAAGAATTTATACACACCATATTTGGCACTCATAATGCCCTAGAGGGGTCCGAGGGCTTGTTCCCTCGGAAAATTTTGAAATCTGAGGCCTCATGAAATCCTAAATCATATTGGTCGTTTGGTCGTTTGTTTCTGGGACCCTGAACGGGGGGGGGGGGGGGGAGTGGGGTGGCTGCGCCCCTCCCTGGATCCCCCACTGACACTACCACGCTATCATGGATAAATTGGTACATCTGTTTTATAACAGATTGGTCAATCAGTTTTTACAAATTACTGTCTGGTGGAAGAAAACCTGTTTTTCATGGCTCCGTAAGAAATCCGAATGCCGACAGAGAGACTATTAATTAATTGATGTCAGTCTGGAATGTCTGACTGTATACGCTGTATCCTCTCGTCAATAGCCTGCAAACACGAAATGTTGAGACGATGTTGGCTTATTGTTAGCCCACCGTCTCCATCGCTGGGTCAACATTAAAGGGACCCCTTGGGATGAGACATTTTCAATGTTGTCAATTTTGAAAATTTAATTTATATGAAGCTATATAGCCTACTGATCTTAACTGAAAATACGAAAAGGTCAAAAAACAATTTTAAAGTACCGAAAAAGAGTGAAATAGTTGTATTTCCAGGTCGTATATTGCCATGTAAACAAAACAAGTCAGCAATATTCAGCACTTTACATCACATATTCCCACGTATCAGACGGTAAGATCAGAGCAGTCGCCCCTAATTGGTCGCGGCTAATTATAGTCAGGACACGGAAGGACACACCTGCAGCACTGATTGTCTACCCAACGTTGGGCCGATGCCATCAGCATGTGACCCAATGCTGTGAAAACATTCAAACGTCATTCAGGTATACAAATAGTTTGTTTGGGTTACTTCTGGTTTCATAGAAATGTTGATTAAAAATATTTGTAAAAATATGAAAATTCAGAAAAAAAATAAAAACATGATTCGTGGGATACACTACTTCAGTACGGAATTAAAAACGAAAATTGATGTCATCCCAAGGAGCTGCTTTAAACCAACATCTGTTCGATACCTCGTGCTTGCTGGGCAGCTAGATGATTTACACAGCGCTGAGCGCCACCTGCAAATTCCCCGAAGTAGAGCTGTATATATTCATCATTTGTATGCCAGTTTTGGTTTTACATAATATTTACATCATATTTCTAAAGGTGCCAGTAGCAATAGGGGTGGTGTAGTTGACAACACCACACCGGGGGTCAGGAGTACGTCTCTCAACTCTCAGAAGTCAGGTTTTAATAATGTTTCTTCACCGCCCCTCGTACTGATTGAATAATTTGGCGAGCATCAGTCACCGAGAGGTAGCGTGCTCAGTCTCAGATTGTTCAAGGTTCCTAATCAGATACCGTGTTTTGAAGTTCTCTTAGCCCAGTTTAGCATGTATTTGTACAATAGTACAATAGTAGCCTAAAGCCCCATTCATGCATTTTTTACTGGCAAACTATGGCAGCGATACAATAATATCGACGCAGTGACGAGCTATCACACACAGCACACAGTTGCAGGTTCTATGTTTCGAACTACATTTTGATAATATCTCAAAAATATAGCTGCAATTATTTGGAGCACTTACTTTTGCTTTACTGGGTAACAATAATAATGCCCTGTCTAACATAAACCTTTACAATAAGTTTTCTTCAACTCATGTGTTTTAAACGGTTTTGAAGATGTTTTAATGTTGGGCCAACGGCGTAGACGATTGTCCAACATTTAAACAACATTAATTCGACTTATTTGATGACTAAATTATTTGTTGCTTCGAAGCCTGCTGCATACAATATAAATATTAGATGGACGGCTGTGGTGATGAAGGGGTCACAGTATTTATGCCATTGGTGATAACTTTGATCTCACTAGCTGTCCTATTGGATTATTTGGTTATGTGATAAAAAGCCAAGGGCCGTTGAGCGCCTTGATTGTGTAGTCTGGCGTCGAGGCTGGTGATTCTATGTTCGTTCTCTGTGCATTATTTTGTCATTTTTACTATATATTTTTACTGTATATAATACTAGGATTGTTCTCGTTCTTTGGGTACAACAGCTGAATAGGCTGCAAATTTGAATAAGAAACATTATGGCTGGAAACCTAATCAGATGTATACTTCACACGGTCAGAACATACAATTTCTGACAAAGTATATAATTATCATAACCCTTTCATCGCGGGCTTTGATATCAAAATGACGTTAAAATGAAGTATTTTATGGAATCCGAAATATTTATATAAAAATTTCACCACTGCAAAGATCAAACCTTCGCTCTTTTAACGACTGAAGCCTCCATCCACCATGAGATCTATACTTACCCAACATAAAAAAACAACATAATCTAGCATTGATGTCAAGTTGACGGCATAGTTTACAATGGTTGTGTAACCTTTTTAAGGGCTGAAAAATATTTCAAATCTCTGAAACTGATTATGCTGTGACCTAATTTTAAAATCCGAATAATTTTCAGTCAACCAAATTTGTGGATCGCAGTAACATTTTCTATAGAGACGATAGATATAGGTAACTTCAAACAGTACTTGTGTTATTGTGTTATCATTATGTTACTCGTATCCTAACAAATATATCAGGTTTACCTGATCTTATTTTTGCCACGACGTTGGTCCAACAGTAAAACAACATTGGCCAATATATCATGTTTACTGTGTGGCTCCTGGAAATGAACGCGAGTATGTAGTTATGTAAGTGGCTCATCCGCCGTCGCCGATAAACACAATATAATGAGCCAATGCTGGCTTAATCATGGCCCATCGTCTACGACGCTGGCCCAACATGAAAACAACATTGGTTAACAGTCTCGTGTTTACTGGGTGCACTGCACTCGTAAACTCAGTCTACCAGGAATATCTTTCCTGGCACTTAACCAGGGCATGCTATAGGTGAGGCAGCCCCCTAGTAGATTCCTTTAACCAATGCTGGTTTACTGTTGATCCAGCGTCGTAAACGTTGGATCAACATTAAACCAGCATCGAGTCAATTTATCCAATTTGCTGGGCTACGTCAGTCTGGGATCTTCCTTGATCGCCCACACCGACAAAATCTCCCAAGATAAATATCTCTGACGTCAATGGAAAACTTGGATGTAAGATTTACAGACTAAACTGTGGCAGTGAGCATGTTTGAAGGGAGAGAGTAGGGGGTGTCAATATAGGGATCTGATTAATTCACTTCTCTGTTAAACTACTTTATGTTTGGGCTGAGATAAAACATGGCTTAACCCACCTACCATTCTCTTTGATATGTGAATTGCTGCGACAATTCTCAACTCCTGAGTTAATAAAGTATAATTATATAAACTCAAAACGTCCTAACTGTGGTGGATTATACTATTTGTTCATTTAATTTATTTTTACAGAAATATGTCATGCGCTACGTAAATGCGACGATATATAAGCTTGGATCATTTATAGATATCTAAGCCAGTTACAAATATCTAAATATGTTGCAAATATATTCTGGTACTCACCTTATGGTACCGGTAGTACATATATAGTTAAGCCAGAGTACACCATGGATGCTGGCGAACTTCACCCGCCCATCGCGATAAAATTCGTTTTTAAATGTGTTTACCATTCAATAGCAGCTTTTCAACATGATACAGGTAAAACGTGACATCATTTAGCAAAAGTTTGAAATCATTGAACTCTCTTTTGACAAATCTGAATAATTTTCACTCAATTGTCGGCGGTTAAAAGGTTTGCCAGTCTCAGCACTGATCAACTGGATGAAAACCCCCCTCAGATTGCTAGTGTAGTAAACACTAGTAGTGATCATTTAATATCTTTGTAAAACATTTAAATTGTTATTCTCAATTTTAACTGAATCACTTACGGTTTAAAAAAAATTTGAACCTCGTATTTTTCATATGATGTACATGATTTGATATTATGTGCATATTTATATAAATGCAGAGGGATGATAAAATGTATAAGCTTAAGCGAAACACATCCCGGTGAAATGCTTAGTCACTCATATACTTTCGTATAGCATTTTAACAACGTCGGACGCTGGTCCACCATTGTATGAATATTATACAAATGTTTTGTGTTTGCTGGGATGCCACTTAACGATGCATTTATTTCTCTTCGTGAAATATTCAGATAATTATTGTTTCCGATTAGTTTCCGTTGCATTGTAACAGGGCAGAATCGCGTGCTATCGCCCCCCCCCCCCTTCATAGTGACATAAAACGTTACTGCCCGCTGTGAATACAGAGAAGGATTCCTTGATGGTTCACTGCTTCATACAATGACAGCCCTGGACAGACTAGCCAGTCACGTGTCTCCTCTTAATCACGTGATCTCTGAATGGCATCCCAACAATCACGTGACGTTAAATTAGTGTTGTTTTACGTTGGACCACCGTCTGCAAATTTGCCCAACATTGAAATATCATTATTTCAACGTCACCTTTTGTCAGATAACTCAAGAGGCTGGCTCAACATGCTCAATGTCGTCCTAATATTGGTCCACCGTCTACGACCCTGACCCAATATCAAACTGACATTGGCCAGCCTCTTGTGTTTGCAGATTTGATGTATCTGTACCGGGTGTAAATACGATTTGATGGTATTAAAGATACTGACAATTATTCAAGGTTTTGGTACACATATTTTTAATCACTTTAAATTAAGTGATAATAATGTTACATCGTAGTAAGCTGTTCGTCTACTTAGCATTTGCGTACAATGTATGCCTAGTGACCTAAAACCCTATTTATTTCATTTACAATATAGGCCTATATCAGTACGAATCTCGACAATTCATGAGCATGCTTTTTGCCCTGCACACATTAGCCGACAGTTGACGGTCCTCCCAGACATCAAGTGCCGCCATCAATTTGTCCTCATTGATCCACACAAAATGACATGTAACCATCCAAAACCTGTCACCATAATATCCCCACGCCTCGATGGTAATGCCCGACGCCATGCACCCTGTGTAAAATTGGCGAGATGGCCACAAAAGCCAAGGGCCACAGACCAGTAAATGCCTGACAGCAACCAAAAACCTAAAGTTGTGACAGTGCCTGACAAAACGACTTATTTACGGTATTGTGAAGGAGAGTAGAAAATTGATACATTTTAATTACAGTTCAGTAGGCATTGTTTTATTTTTGCATCAATGAATATGAGCGACACACATTCTTGCATTAGCATTATTGTATTGAAGCTATAGCGGAAATAATCTAGTTCGAATAATCATATGACAATATATGCTTTAATGTGTGCATCACAAATGACTACAAAATGTACGAAACTAAGTAATATTACCTATGTATATTAACTACGATAAATAATGATAATCTGTACTGTATATAGACAGGGATATATCCTAACCAATCTAATAAACATGTCTGTCAAACTTTTCTCAACGGTTTCTATTGTATTTTTTCCCGTAGATTTCAAATCTGCCAGATACCATTCGAGATTTTGCATATTTAATTAGCTAATTTGCATATTTCCAAAATGGCCGCCGAAAAAAAAGTAATCGGCTATCAATACATTTCCGGCAATCCTACAAATGTGTTTTTTGGCCCTAAGTTCGGGTTGTGAGATCCCATAATGCATTTTTGACGACAATATTAATTTTGGGGTCATTGGAAGGTCATAGGTCACGTGACCATCAAAATACAATATCCAACATTCACGTTTTAGAAAAAAGTGCACAACTTGACCTTTTTTGGATAAAATGATGGTTTGAATGCCTGATAATATATATTTAATTTCAGAGAGTTACATCTTATACACAATACTATATTTATTAATACAAGATGGCCGCCATAATTCAAAATGGCCGCCAGCCGAATCGAAAATCAAGATATCTTAGTTTCTGGATATCATATCTAAGCGATCTTAGTGGCTTGATTAAGGTTTTTGGACCAAGGAATACAATGCAATTATACTGTCAAATGATTTTTTAGATGTTTTTGAAGTGTTTTTGACCTCTATAGTTTGATATTTTGGCAAAATTGTGTGATCCATCTACGCCACCATAGTTATATTTGAATGACTTCCTCACAGAATGAGTTTATCATCCGCACACTGTTCGGAATTCACATACTAACATGATATAAAGTTAAACCATATAAATTACATGTGTATGACAGCGACAAAATAGGTAAATAAACATCATTTACATTATAATACGGAACTGTTATGTTGTAGAGTATGTAAAACTAATACCCAGGGGGTTAACATCATATTTTCTGGAAAACTGACAGTCTGACACGGCGTGTTGTAAACGGTTGGGCACCCGAAACGATATCTACATATATTTAGGTTCACAACCTAGGTGCACAACCTTGCAAATCGACTACTGGAAATTGACAGGAGGCCAATAATGGCGGCCATTACCGAGAAACCTTAAGTTGTCAATATCGCGGTCAATATTTAGGATAATTTGCTTTTAAAGTTGTCTAAACCTATCTTTTTAGGGTCAATGATCAATATGGAGACAACCCTGAAGTGATTTTATGTCTTCTTAACAAGATAGTACACAAAGCCATGCATTTGATAGTGTGAAATTATTGTTTGGCGCTAGATATTAACAATCTCGTTTGATAAGAAAACATTTGATGTGATAACAATGGTAAGTTTATTGATTATAATCTAACATAAGTATTAATCCTTGTTGTGTTACATCACTTGTTACAATAATCACTTCAAAACATAATTAGCCGAATGTTACATGAAACAAAAATTAAGAGCGCTGAAAATAATACTGTCGAAGGAACTAGTGACAGGAAGCAACATGCACACAACTGCATTGTATATCGATTATAAGATTATTGAAAGTGAGTGTGCCTAAAAAGTATATGATGCAGTTATGCTATTTAATTATAAGGATTATGTGTTGTGTTGTGCAAAGCTGCATTTGCTTGGGGATCACCGACAGTCACATCATAATTAGCAGGGATTTTCCTTTTCTCACACTAGCAGTTCTTGTTGCAATCCTTCATGCAGGGATGAAATTTTGTGAATCATATGTGGTGGCGATGGTGGGTTTGTACATGTTTGTAGACTGAACAGGAATCAGCTTGCCATTTTCTACAACCCATCCATAGTCCTAAGGCTTGAGGATGGCCTGGCTGCATGCTTTATATGCTGCTGGAAAGCATTTTTATTGGGTGGCAACAACTTAAGCAGTGTTGACTTAATAATATTATTTAGGAACGTTTTGTCTCTGAGCGTATCTATATCACAGCCTTCTCTTGTTGAAATATGAGTTCACAAAAAGCTGCTGTGACTGGTCACACACATATATCGTGATTTCAATGGGAGCACCATCATCAGCAAAGTCTACCAGCGTAGTTATATCATTCAGCCAACTTTAACATGCCAGTAGAGAATGAATAGCCGATGGTATCTCGTCCGCTAATAATGTGAATAAATGACAGTGCCCTAAAGTTTGCATGACCCATTGCAGCGGCAAAACTCGTAAATGGATAGCTGTCTTGAGATGAACGACCAATCATCAAATATACAATGCAATGTATGTGACTGTAATTAGTACACTCTGTTTTATCCACCACCTAAGTGAAATTTAGTTGAACAAATGGAAGGATCACTTTGTTCCTCCTGGTACCATGTCTGACATAGAAAAGCAAGAAAGCGAGTCATGTTGGAAAAACTCTTGAAAACCACTTGGATCGCTTCCTGTTAGCTATTTTGTTATGTTCAGCAGAGCTTCTGGTCTTGATGTGAAAGAAATGGTGTCCAAAGCTTTCATTACTTTCAAGATCATAATTATAGGAAGCTCTTGTCACCCGTGAATGACTAGACTCAGAACCAGAAACCAAAATAGTATTATAAGCGAAATTGATTCGTCTGACAAGAGTAATGACATTTCTACTCTTCGGCAAATAACACACAAAAAGTAAGTGGTGGAGACATTAAAATTAATAACTTTATTGGTGATCATGAATGTAGCAATATGCCTCCATCATTGTTCGCAGAAAACGGAACTAGCATGATAGCTGATGATGCCATGGTGCTCACATTGAAATAACGGTAGATGTGTATGACCAGGCAAAGTAGCTTCTTGTGAACACATAATCCAACTTCGAAGGCTGTGATATAGCTATATAAACTCCGATTCATCAAGTTTTATAATAACAAATCACTGCTGAAATTACCGCCACCCCCTTGCTTTAGAACATCATCTAAAGCGGGCAGCATTGGCAACAGCACTTGACAAGTCAGCTTACATAGCCAAGCTTACCTGCAAGCCTGAGGACTATGGACGGGTTGTATAAAATGATAAACTGATCCTAGGTAAATCTACAAACCCACCAAGGCCACCATTATGACACACACAATGACAAGTGGCTGCAAGAAGGGTTGCAACAAAAACTGCTGGAGTAAGAGAAGAAAAATCCCCTGCTATGTAGAAGACTGTCAGAAATATCTCAGCAAAGGTAGCTGCGTACAACACCTTGATACCTTGATGACGTGAGCGTGGGGTGATAGGGCATGGTGGGTTACTGCCCGATGTTCTGGGCATGTCTAAGGGATTTACCCTCAGACATGCCCAGACGATCAAAGACTTAGGTTTTGATATGCAATTTAATGCTGAAACACGGAGGCCTTTAGCACAGCTCTGCTATCCTCTAGTCGGATAGTCCTCAAGAGTCACAATAGTTGAGGGTAACTCCATTCATTCCACATGAGAGACCTAATGTCAAACACTATTGCCTGTATTGCTGTAGCATGGCCAACATCAGTGCCTGTACTGATGCGGGAGCTGCATTGATACCACTATTGAGTGGAGGAAACAGGTTACCCCGCTGGCAATCCACCACAATATTATAGCCAGCCACGTGTAGGCTGCAGCTTCCCCAACATGCAACAGACGGGACAGATCCCAAATGGCCCTCCCCAGGTGGGTGCGAAGAGTACTACTATTAGCAATCATCCCAGTACCCCTTAGACTGACTATGTTATGAAGTGATTATAATACCAAATGCTATATCACTGCAAGGGCTAATACTTATTCTATTATCAAGTTTTTGATCAATAAACATTATCATTGTTATGACATCGTACGCTCACGATATTTTCTTATCAAAAGTGATTTTTAATATACAGTGTGAAAAATTATTTCCAAAACATAAAAGCAGAGTTGTGTGTATATAAGCCTACTGGTATACATATTTACAAGACATAACATCACTTCAGGACTGGTTTTATATTGATCCTTGACCCTGAAAATACTGGTCTAGACAACTTTAAAAGCAAATTATCTTAAATATTGACCGAGATATTGGCAAATTCAAGTTTTTCGGTAATGGCCACCATTATTGGTTTTCTGCAAATTTCCAATTTATTTAGTCGATTTGCAAGGTTGTGCACCGAGGTTGTGATCCTAAATATATGTAGATATCATTTCAGGTGCCCAAACTTTTACAACACGCCGTGTCAGTTTTCCAGAAAATATGATGTTTATCCCTTGGGTAGTAGTTCTGGGTAGTAGTTCTACATACGCTACAAAATAACAGTGCCGTATTATAATGTAAATGATATGTCTATTTATCTCTTTTATCGCTGTCATATACATGTGATGTTTATGGTTTTACTTTAAATCATGTTAGCATGTGAATTCAGAACAGTGTGCGGATGATAACCTCATTCTGGGAGGAAGTTATTCAAATATAACTATGATATAACACAATTTTGCCAAAATATCAAACTATAGAGATCAAAAAGACATCAAAAATCATTTGAAAGTATAATGATGTCTGACATTGTATTCCTTGATCCACAACACCCCAATCTAGACACTAAGATCGCTTAAATATGATATCTAGAAGCTCAGATATCTTGATTTTAGGTTCGGCTGGCGGCCATTTTGAATTATGGCGGCCATCTTGTATTAATAATTATAGTCTTGTGTATGAGATGTAACTCTCTGAAATTAAATATATAATATCAGGCATTCTAATCATCATTTTATCCCTAAAAGTCCATTTGTGCACTTTTTGCTAAAACATGAAGGTGGGATATTGTATTTCAATGGTCACGTGACCTATGACCTTCCAATGACCCCAAAAATAACATTGTTGTCAAAATGGCATTATGGGATCTCAAAACCCGAACTTAGGGCCAAAAAAAACACATTTCTATGATTGCCGTGATTGTATTCATAGCCGATTACTTTTCTTTGGCGGCCATTTTGGAAATATGCAAATTAGCTAATTAAATATGCAAAATCTCGAATGGTATCTGGCAGATTTGAAATCTACGGGAAAAAACACAATAGAAACCGTTGAGAAAAGTTTGACAGACATGTTTATTAGATTGGTTAGGATATATCCCTGTCTATATGTTTATGTGATGTATGTTGAACTGTATGTATTGGAGACGTAATTTGACAGCTTCGAATAATAATAAATCATGGATGTAAATACTATCAGCATAGACTGGCCACAATATGTATTTGTATTTTTGTAATGTTTTTGATGAACTGTGAGAAATTCTTAAATAAATAGTAATAAGAAATTAAATATTATTTAGCTAAATAGAAATTTAACACTACTATCTCAGTGCATGCTTTTATTATCTATATTCCTTGTTTCCTGATATGCACACTACTCAAGTTACATAAACCCATCCTGTAGTCTTCAATTGTATTCGTTCTCAACTACATCAGCAATAACGGGATGCATAAACTTTGTTATGCCTCAAGGCTTTGCATAGTATTCCTGAAAATCAACCGGATTTTTTTAACGCGTTTTTTATAGAACGGAGATAAAATTATTTGTACAAGATAATTTTAAATGTGTGCCTCATTTCAAGTCAGAGATTCTCGGTTTGCAGTAGATAAGACGGTAAATCCATGATTGGAAGTGATAAATTGATGTCCTATTCCCGCAGATTAGTCTACTATTTTATACGAGGAAGCTAGTTAATCATGGCAATTGATCAAATATATTCCAGTGAACATAACGCGTTGACCAGCGCCGCAGACAGTGGACCAAATTTAAGCTCCAATGTAGTGAATTGCACGCATCAAAATGATCTACCGCTCAGAACCGAATTACAATAACTGCTTGATTTTCAAGAAAGCAGCTACTGTGCTCTGACTTTACACAGTATTGTTATAGCCTATTTATTAAATTCCTCATAAACCCATATATGCCATGATCTATGCATTGCTGGTTTTATTGGTTAGAATTGGCCGACAGATCCCGGGCGGCAGATGAGCCTCGTCCTTCCCCTATAATAAACATGACACATGCATCCGACGCTGGAACAATGTCTACGACGCCGGCCCAACATTAATTCAACGTGCCGAGTAACCATAGACAGCATATCTATCAACTGTCTTTTGAAGTTTAACCCTTTAACCGCCAAATTATTCAATTGGAATTTCCACCCACTTGAAGTGAGTGAAAATTATTCAGATTTGACAAAATGGAGGTGAACTGTTTTCAAAAATTGCTGATTGATGTCACATTTTATCTTTAACATGTTTAAAAGGTGGTACTTAATGTGCTAATAAAAAATGAGAACCTGGATATATGGGGCACCGGCGGTTAACCCTTACAGCGCGGGGATCGACTTAAGTCGTCAAAATCTGACGTCTGTAGACGTCAGATTCTGACGACTAAAGTTGATCTCCGCACTGTAAGAGTAAAAATATTTCTAATGGTCATAGACCCATAACACAGGTATTCAAATGCATCAGAAAGAGCTGACTAAGACAGTTATAATGATTCCAAATTGAAAAAACCCTTTGGCCTTCAAGGTTTTTATAAAAAATATTCAGCGCTTTAAGGGTTAAAGGGTTAAGGTGGATGTTGCTGTCATATCTCAAATAGATTGATATATTTTACAATATCCACTTGTTCTATCATGCGAAATGACATCAGAATTCCGCGATGATATGCTATATCTTATTGAATTCCCCATAGGCACAATGTCATACACAGTAACATGGTTCACTTTATTACAGTTGTAATTGGCCGCCAGATGCGGCTCGTCCTTGGGGGGTTATAACGCTTGACATGAGATGTATCACAGCCTTTGAAGTTTTAGAGAGTACAGATGATGTTCATAGATCTCCAGTGATCAGATAGATTGGTATATTTTACAATGTCGGTTATCAATCTATGTGTCATTAGTTCAATTTATGTATTATTATAGAGCTGCAATTTCAACATACGGAAGTTGTGTCTCGCTACCGAGTGGGTTAAAATAAATCACATAGTACGTACAAATTGAATAAAAACATACGGCTATTTAATTCCAATTTCCCCTTAAGATATTCATGTTTAACCCTTTAACCGCCGGTGTCGCCGGTGTCATTTTTTACTAGCACATTGAGTACCACCTTTTAAACATGTTAAAGATAAAATATGACATCAATCAGCTATATTTGAAAACAGTTGACCTCCATTTTGTCAGATCTGAATAATTTTCACTCTCTTGAAGTTGTGGATCGCGTCAGCGAGACACAATTTCAAGTGGGTGAAAATTCAGATTGAATAATTTGGCGGCTAAAGGGTTAAAAGTCAATCTAAACAGTCGAAAACAGCTATACATGTACGTGATTAAATCAACAGATTGTAGATTGAGAGTTATATATCAGATAATTAGAACGTTAGAGGTCTATGGTATATAATAATACATTTAGTGGGTGCAGTAATTAGATTGATGTTTGTATAATTATATATTGAGCATTACAAAGCACTCGATCATAGTAACATACCATGATTATATTGAATGATAATTAACATAAAATCATGGCTTTATGATGTTAATATGGCTTTCTACAACATTACAAGCACATATCTGGGTCAGTGCACACGTACGTGTTACAAGCCACGCCTAGGGAGGTGAGTATTCTAGGAGTGTTTGGCAGATGCTGGAGGCAGCCTGTAGAGAACCATAGCAGGAATTCCTGGCGCTCACAACCTACCAGTAAACACGATACTTTGATCCAATGTCGGTTAAATGTTGGTCCAGCATCGAAGACGGTGGACCAACATTAAAACAACATCGGACTAATATTTTGTGTTTGTTGTGCCAGCCGTTTCCACCCTCCATGCCACCAAACATTTCCGCTGTTGGTTTAGTGTTGGGCCAGCGTTAGGCCTACCTATATATCTGCCCAGCAAACAGGAAACGTTGACGAAATGCTGGCTAAGTGTTGGGCCAGTGTCGCAGACGGTGGTTCAACAGTAAGCCAACATTGGGCTCATATGTATTATATAACATATTCATTAGCATCTCACGTCCAGTATTAAATATTATAGAAATTCATGCTAATGCGAAGGAAGAAACTTTTCTTATTTATAAGGCTTTATATTATACACAAATATATACAATAATTATACAAATATGCAATTATAAATAAATTTGTGTACATTAGGATTTCAAACCCAGGTGACCAGCACCCTTGCTACGTTTGACATCCAGGATAAAAATGTATATATATATATATGTTATATATGTTAATATGTAAAATATAATTTTAGTATACATACTATATAATTTATATGTTTCCCTCACCATACCAGTGATCTGGCGATAAAATAGCTACATATTATTATAAATAGTAGCAAAAAAGACAGTTAAAACCTTCTAATCATACGTGTCCCAAACCTGAAACGGGTAGTCTATACAGTCTTATTGAACGTGCTTGGAAAAACCCTGCGAGCACAAGACGGTGACTAAAGGTAGAATCTCTGGGAGTTAGTAAACAGCTGGTAAAGGCTATCTCCATGGTAAAAGCATAGAGCTAGAAAAACTAGCTCCATGGTAAAAACATAATCAGAAAACAAAGGTCACTCGCACAATGCTGGTTTCTTTTTGGACCAGCGTTACAGACAGTGGGCCAGCACATCTTGACTTGTGTTTGATGATAACCGCGCATACGTTTATTGGATTGAGTGGAACATACGATGGGCCAGCATTGATTCGAAGTTGAGCTTACAGCTGCTAGAATATGTCTTTCTCTGGGACGTTTCCATTGTTGGCTCAACATCTGACATTTTTGCATACCTTTAATTTAAAGTTGGACCAACAATATCCTAGGCAGCAGCTGATGGTGGCCTTCTCTCTACTCTATTACCCAACAAGCACACGAAAGATTGAACCAATGCTGTATTAATGTTGGCCAACATTAATACACCATTGGCTCAACATCTCGTGTTTACTCGTGAGTACCTGGTTACCTGTTGGTGGCATACTGCTGACGTGTAGAGACAAACAGTACTAACTGAGTACTGTTAAGTAAGCACTTACTGCTGTTTGCCTTTGCTGGACTGTATGTCAGGGATGATCCCCAGTCTCAGACTCACAGTGCTATATATACCGCACATCTTACAGTAGTCAGAAACTGCTTATACGTGTGTGGATTATTCGTTAAATTTTATGTGCTAAAAAGTGATATCATAATCTAAAGTGTAGGGTTTAAGAGGAGGTGCACTTTGCTTCCTTCATATGGTAATATACCGTGGTGCATCGATCCACCCTCTATCAATAACACTATAAAAAAATAGTTTGTAAATAGTAGCTGTAACATAAATACGAATTAAATGCAAACCCAATGTCAGTCCTGCAATGAAGAAGTAAAATAAATCGAATCAAACTTTAGATCCCTTGAAAAGTTTGTTTTCTGACCAACTGACAATATATCTATGTATGTATATGCATTGAAAAAAACTACCTAACTTTATAACTGAAAGCACTTAATTCACTGAAACCTGGCACTGATTGCGAGCAATAGAGGCAATACATGCTTACCCAACATTGAGTCATCGCTGTAGATTATCGTTATGTCTCCTGAGCCATATAGACACCCACTTGGGTTAGCCCCAGTTGCTGAAACAGGTTTCAGCCACAGATTGACAGCGTACAAAATCGTGGGACATTTCTTTGTACTGTCATATCGGAAAACATCGGTGAGTAATCAGGTCAAAAATATTTTTTTAGAATCAGTAACTTTTCAGTTCCATGCCCGCATGCTCAGCTCAGAGGTCGCACAGTCATTGAAAACGGACCTTGGGGTCGGGATCGCTCTCAGTCACCGCCATGTTGAATGTTTCGGGTAAAGCAAATATATCCATCTACGGCCTCGGAGAGGACGACACGACAACCACTTAGGTGTAAAAAGTGTGTGCCTATACCTGAAGAGCGATATAATCCTGGAGCACATTCGGAGATTAACCTGGAAAATGTGATAATCACAGCACATATATTGGGTGTGGTGTGGCAGGTAATAGTTAGATTGGTTGTGGCGCGACAGGTACTAGTTAGATTGGTTGTGGCGCGCAGGGAAGACTGGTGATATGATAGTGCGTGGCTGACCAGACACTGTAATCGCCTCATGATAAAGTCTACCTCTCACAGTATGCCGAGCCTTCTTTATATATAGATAATGGTCTTCGGTCAGTCTTTTCCAGCAAAAATCGACCAATGTTTTGCACGACCTCCCAACAAACGATAATACCTGAACCAAACTCTTACCATCTCGACCAATCACATGCCTAATATCTGGGTTAGTCACTTTCAGAAACCGGCCCTGAAAGCAACTGCTCTGTGTTCATACTTAATTATTTTCAGGCACCGAAAATCAGGTCACCAGGTGGTTCTTAACCTCACTATGTCTGTACCACGCGCGGTGTTTCCTGGGTACACTCATAGCCTGCTGTTGGTGCACAGTGGACTACTGCTTTGACAACGGATTTATAGACATAAGCTCGTTTTTACAAAAACTGACTAGAAATAGAATAGGCTTGCAAATATATTTTAACAGATTTATGAATTGTAATTGGAGCATGTTTAAGGGAATATGTTTTAGTACACATAGCACTAAGATAAGATTGGTAACATCGATAAATATAATCCGAACATTTTGACTATTGTATTGCATCGATAGAAATAAATATGTCACTTCTTTGAATCATATGGAATAAAGAAAAATTCTAGTGAAGAAAGATAGAGGATTAGGCAACGAGAACTTCTCCACCACCACGCTATATAGCCTACCATTCCCATATGTATCTTAGACGCCGCCTCACAACACACACGACCATCGATCCAATGTCGAGGCAATGTTGGCCAACCGTCTACGATGTGAGCCTAACATTGGTCCAACATTGGCTCGATGTGTCGTGTTTGTGGGATGTTTTGTGCCTTTGTCTGGCACGTGTGTTTTTTTGCTGCTAGTTACCGTTCCTTGCCACTGTGATCTGGTACGTATTAGCCAGGAAAAAACACATCGAGCCGGGATAGTCTCAAAGTGAAGTCGACGTTGCAGAATTGAGAAAGTGTTGTCTTAGCATTGAAACAACTTCTCATGCTTGCGCAGCTCAACAAACATAAAACGTTGAACTAATGCTAGTTTAATGTCAGCCCGCCGTCTGCGCCGCTGGCCCAACATTGAAACAGTATTATTTCAACGTCTTTTGTTTGCTGGGAGCTGCCTGTTTTACGCTATCGCCATGGATTGCTAAATTGGTTTTTTTTCGAGGGAATTGATGTTTTTCAACATGGCGATGACTGAGAACGATCTCCACCCCCAAGGTCCGAAAAATGATCAAACATTTTTAACTACGCAGCTGAATACGAGCTGAGCATTGTTATGTGGGCGAAATGCTGTTGATTCTTATTGAACTTCAGATTAATCACGGCGAAATCCTAAATATGAGCATCCAAAGACACTTAAGTTGTAAACGTTTTTGTTCCGTCGTGATCTGTGACTGAAACCTTTATTTTCAGTGACTTTGAGGCTGGCTTCTGGCCATGCACGTACGACCATGACTAGAGCTGAAGGTGAGGGGATGGCAGTGATGTTGCCATGGTGAAGGTGAGAGGAGGATGGCGTGGTGTTGCCATGGTGAAAGTGAGGGGATGGCAGTGATGTTGCCATGGTGAAAGAGAGAGGAGGATGGCGTGGTGTTGCCATGGTGAAGGTGATGGCAGTGATGTTGCCATGGTGAAGGTGAGGGGATGGCAGTGATGTTGCCATGGTGAAGGTGAGGTAGTGGCAGTGGTGTTGCCATGGTGAAGGTGACGGGATGGCAGTGATGTTGCCATGGTAAAGGTGAGATGAGGATGGCAGTGATGTTGCCATGGTGAAGGTGAGGTGAGGGCAGTGATGTTGCCATGGTGAATGTGAGGTGATGGCAGTGATGTTGCCATGGTAAAGGTGAGGTGATGGCAGTGGTGTTGCCATGATGAAGGTGAGGTGATGGCAGTGATGTTGCCATGATGAAGGTGAGGTGATGGCAGTGATGTTGCCATGGTGAATGTGAAATGATGGCAGTGATGTTGCCATGATGAAGGTGAGGTGATGGCAGTGATGTTGCCATGGTGAATGTGAGGTGATGGCAGTGCTGTTGCCATGGTGAAGGTGAGATGATGGCAGTGATGTTGCCATGGTGAATGTGAGGGGATGGCAGTGATGTTGCCATGATGAAGTTGAGAGGAGGATGGCGTGGTGTTGCCATGGTGAAGGTGAGGTGATGGCATTGATGTTGCCATGGTGAAGGTGAGGTGATGGCAGTGATGTTGCCATGGTGAAGGTGAGGTGATGGCATTGATGTTGCCATGGTGAAGGTGAGGTGATGGCATTGATGTTGCCATGATGAATGTGAGGTGATGGCAGTGAGGTTGCCATGGTGAAGGTGAGGTGATGGCAGTGATGTTGCCATGGTGAAGGTGAGATGAGGATGGCAGTGATGTTGCCATGGTGAAGGTGAGGTGATGGCAGTGATGTTGCCATGGTGAAGGTGAGGTGATGGCATTGATGTTGCCATGATGAATGTGAGGTGATGGCAGTGAGGTTGCCATGGTGAAGGTGAGGTGATGGCAGTGATGTTGCCATGGTGAAGGTGAGATGAGGATGGCAGTGATGTTGCCATTATGGAAGTGAGGTGATGGCAGTGATGTTGCCATGGTGAAGGTGAGGGGATGGCAGTGATGTCGTCATGGTGAAGGTGAGATGAGGATGGCATTGATGTTGTCAAGGTGAAGGTGAGGTGATGGTAGTGATGTTGCCATGGTGAAGGTGAGATGATGGCAGTGATGTTGCCATGGTGAATGTGAGGTGATGGCAGTGATGTTGCCATGGTGAAGGTGAGGTGATGGCAGTGATGTTGCCATGGTGAAGTTGAGGTGATGGCAGTGATGTTGCCATGGTGAATGTGAGATGATGGCAGTGATGTTGCCATGGTGAAGGTGAGGGGATGGCAGTGATGTTGCCATGGTGAAGGTGAGGTGATGGCAGTGATGTTGCCATGGTGAAGGTGAGGTGATGGCAGTGATGTTGCCATGGTGAAGGTGAGGTGATGGCAGTGGTGTTGCCATGGTGAAGGTGAGGTGATGGCAGTGGTGTTGCCATGGTGAAGGTGAGGTGATGGCAGTGATGTTGCCATGGTTAAGGTGGGGGGGGGGGGGTGGTAGTAAGGCTGCCATGTTTATCACCCAGGACGCAGTCCGGGCGTTTTGTTGTTTGCTTCTACCGTCTGTGATGACTCACCTTATCCTTTGAAAAGGGAAGGGTGTATCTGCCAATTCGAAAAGTGGCAAATACATCATTTCATTGCCAAGGTGATTAAATATTACTTTCTCTGCTGATTGGCTGGAGTGGCACAGCGTTTGCTATAGCCCGTTATCCCGTATATCAGTTGTATATCAGAGCAAGGAATATAAGATGCAGCCATGCTGTGTCAGCAATAGGGACTGTAGAATAGGCGTGGTCTCCATGGTCAGCAGCTTTCTGCTGCATCTAACCACACCTCCCTGCTCTAAGTAACAATAACACAGCTCCTCCAGAACAAACACTACTGTTATCAGCTGTGATGGTCTGTCCACTACATACACATCTTACGTAAACATGCTCGCCTGGTCTTTTAACTTTGCAATACTTCCTTCCGTCCAAGTGATGCTGATATTTCGGACGCGATTCTAAATGCCAAGTGAAGTGACTACAGCGAAATGATGGAAGAATATGTCGCAATGACCATTTCTGAGAATTGACATAAAATATTAGTCCAATAATTATCATTCTTTCGTAGAATACAAATGTACATTCTTTCACGGCTGGGTGGCTGCTCATTATTACCTTTTGCCAAATATAGAGGTAGTTGTCATGTAAGTCCGCTGCGCCGGTCCAGCTTAACTCCTTAAAGCGACGAAATGTTTTTATATAAACTAGGAGAAACCAACTTGTTTTTTTAATTCATCGTAAATGTCTTAGTTAGCTTTTTTTGCTTCATTTGAATACCTATGGTATGAGTCTACGACCATTATGAATATTTTCTCTTTCAGCGCGGGGGTCGACTTCAGACGTTCGAATCTGACGTCCATATTCTGATATTCCATAGATAGATTCTGATGTCTAAAGTCAACGTCGTGTCTTTGCATCCCCGTACTGTATGAACCATGCAGATTTGCACAGTGTATGGGAACCCAGACTTGATTGAACATATAATTCAGAATAATTCCGTGCAGAATAGTTCTGGGGTTTTCCATAAGACATTTAAATACATTCGTATAGTAGGCTTCACATTAATGTTTTTTGCTAATACCTTAAACGATTATGAACCATTTCTTTTAGTTTTCTACACCTGTATTCATTCATGTAGTAGGAAATTGTAAAACATTGTGGTACAATTTATTTTGTACTACTACCATATAAATTGTTTAGTTTCTTATGGTATCATGCAGTGTTTGAGAAACTAACACAGTTGTCTATTATTATGTACTTTGCTGCGATATATTATTACTTCAACATACTCATTAATACGGTATATCATGCATATATGTAAGCAAACACGAGGGGCGGGTTAATGCTGGTATAACGTCTTAGACGCTGGCTCAACATCAAACTATATTGGGTTTAATTTCCCACGTTTTGCTGTTATATGTCATGTCTCGTATATATAATTATGTGTATATGCCTACTGATTCAGGCCTTAACTTTTTAAAATTTTCACCCACATAAAGTATTGTCTAGCCACCGCGCCCCACAACTTCAAATTGTTGCCAATTGCTAATATATATGTGTATATTGAGACCAAACATTTGCAAATCTTGATGCTTAAGTACACATTTTATTCCCCATAGCAGTGATTCAATCGTAGTTATAAAAAAAGATTTAAAACGACCATAGTCTTGCCTGGCGCTATTAGGGTTAGGTAATGTTTAACCCTTAAAGTGTTGAATTTTTTATGAAAACCGTCTAGACCAAAGGGTTTTTTCAATTTGAAATTATCATAAATGTCTTTGTTAGCTCCTTCTGATTTATTTGAATACCTATGTTATTGGTCTACGGCCATTAGAAAAATGTTTACAATGCGGGGATCGACTTTAGACGTCAGAATCTGCCGTCTGAAGACGTCAGATTCTGACGACTGAAGTCGATCCCCGCGCTGAAGGGTCAAGCGCCAATGGAACGAGATGTAAACTACCTTGCTGAGAAGGTCTGTTGATTTATATTGTGGTATTGTGTGATTACAGCCTGTAACGGAGAAGTGTGAGATCTGTAGTAAATCCGTGTACGCTCAGGAGAGACAGGAGGCGGGAAACAGGATCTACCATAAACTGTGCTTCAAGTGTAAAATCTGCAAGAAGACGTTAAAGTAAGTGTGATAACAAGGCTGTGAGCTCATATAGAAATATAACCTGTTTGCTGCTAGGGACGTATATATGCGGGTTCAAGCAGGTTTCAAACTCCAAGAATGCCAATGAAATTTAAAAAAGCAGACGCCAAGTTAATTAGGTAATTATTTTAAAATATATATGTTCCATTAATACAGTTTTTTTTCGAGTCATTTGAAGCTAGAAATCGCGTTAGCAATTCCAGCTTGAAATGACGAAATATATTAACCACCAAAGGTTAATATATGGCAGGGGGGGGGGCAGTCCTTTACTTTCGGTGATGTATTTTTCTAGAAATTAACGCTGCAATTTTTTAGCGCGAGTTTTAAAATAAACTGTTCTATTCCCTACAAGAGTAGGCATGTGGGTGTAGTGGTTGAACTGTCCATCTCGACCAATAACGTGACTAAGATGATTTGGATGAGTCGAAACATTCCTCATGATTTGGTGACTCTATCTACCATATTTGATGACCCACTGACTTTATATTCTGTCGTGTTTATAACATCACTGATTTTTCTTGCAGTTTAAACAACTACAAACAGGCTGATGGCTTCATCTACTGTCCCACTGATTTCCTGAAAGAAGTCACCTCTAAAAATTCACAGGTCGCCATGGTATAATTCAGAAAAATGTGAAAACCGAACAAAAACTATGATCTGATGTATTTAAAAGGACATCCTGCCACCATTTGGATATTCACTGACAGACCTACAGACAGAACTCTCATTTATCACAGTGATTCTGTGGATATTTTGTGATGGATGTTTTTCTAGACAAGAACAACCAATAACCTTCTAAGCTCTGAAATATTGCAAGTGGACTCTTCACCACATTGGCGAAACTATTGTAATTGGTCGGGGAATTATGCTACATTCAAATATAGAAACGTTATTAACTACGTATAAATTATGATATAATGTGTTTGTCTGCATAATAATGCATTTCGTTTAAGCTCAGAAAGCGAAAAGGAAATCTAACCATATTTTTATTCACGACAAGCTGTGAATGGCAACCGGAATTCTCAACTCGCAATAAATGAAAATCACCTAAGTAAATATAATATATGAAATGAAAACTGCAACCGTCTTGATATTGAAGAATATGCACAGTAATGACGCTGGTGATTTTGTTGCCTTCGGTTTTAGCTAGTTCTGAGCCTTAGTTTAAATATGCATAGATTAACATGGTGCTATGAGGAGTGTGTGTGCGTTTGCTTAATCATTGTATAGGTTATTGAATCATTCATTTATAGCCAGCAAATACGAGACGTTTCCCCAATGTTGATTCAATGTTGGCCCAGCGTCGGAGACGTTGGGCCGACATTAAACCAGCGTTGTATCAGAAGTTTGTCTTTGCTGTCCATTCATCTGCTTACGTTATCAATATGTGTTGACTACGTCGCGCATATCACGTGACTATGACATCATTTTGTTGATTTCGTCATCACTATGTGTTCACTTTGTCATTACTATCAATACTTTCACCATGCCCAACTGCAAACATTGTGCGGCTTTCCAACACAACATGCAATGTTCATGATGCTGGTCTACAATTGATACAGCTCTGGATAAATACATTGTTTTTCTTTCTGGCATGGAAAAGATATATAGTCAATATCAGATTATTATTGTGACTTTGTGATCAACAGATTACTGGTCATCTATATAATAACTAATTGACGCTACTCATTATGATGACATTTCCATCCGTTGGTGATGATTAATTAGTATTATTTCACAAGATACTTATTAAATAATCTTGTGATTTTATGTGCAGGAGCTTCTCATATTACTCAACATTGGAACGACCTTGTATCAAAGTAAAGTACCTTGATCTTTTACAGGACAATTTCTGTCAAAGAACAGCAATGTCACTGTGATGCTATCACAGCCCCCTCTCCCTTGAAGTACATTTTTTTCAAACTGATAGTGCTAATATTTGAAATGGGAGAAAAACACACTCTGAAATAATGTGCCATGGTGACTTTTACCTATTGTACTGGGAATACAATGGTGTCTGAAACCTCTTTATATCGTCACCTTGGTATCAAAGGGTCGTATACGACCCTTTGATACCAAGGTGACGATATAATGAAGTTTCTAAAGTGCCGGAAACGATCCTTTAATGACAATTTGAAAATACATTTTTTTCCGGCACAGACAAGTTACTTACATTGTTGTAAAAGGTATCGATGTATAGTTACATTGATAAAAGGCCGTGTTATTGTCGTATTTCCGACAGTTTGACCTTATTTTTCATACAAGGTCCCAGCTTCGTGTTGAGATTTGATGACACCTGGACAAGAACAACAACACATCTTCAATGTCTTCCGTTAACTTATTTATATATTATTGAAAACACGTTTCATATTTTGTGAACATCGAATCACTTTTTGGTGTTGTGTAGAATATATGTCACTATAAATCACACTGTACAGCTCATGTCGTGTGGACATATTCATATAGATAGCGATGTAAATGCCCTGTGTGGGCTGTTTTGTTGGACAGATTTTGGGCCACGATCGATAAACATTTTTGTAATTATTCACTAATAGCTGCAGATGTAACCAAATTATATTTACTTTTAAATGTACATCGACGAAAATAGTAGGTCCGTTAAAAAAGCCAGCTATTCATATGAAGAACAATGATTGGACATGCCCTAACTTGTACCAGAAAAGCAGATTGTGGCCACAGTTGATCAATATTTTATGTTACCTAATCGATTGTGAAAAGTAGAAAATTTAATATAATTATATTCACTTGTGCATGTACATTGAAGATAATTATTTAGTTTCCGCTGAGCGGCTCTTGATTACATCCTCCCTGACGGGTGCTCATACATAATGTAGAATACTATGTCAGTCACCTGGCTCATTATCCAGCAAACACGGGGTATTCACCCAATGCTGTTTCAATGTTGGGCCAGCGTCGAACATTGAAACGGCATTGGGTCAATGTCACGGTGTTTGGTAGGAATTATATCCACACTATTCAATCATGACAATGGTAAAACACCCACAGGATTCCACGAAACGTTACATCAATGTTTGGGCGGACGTCGTGAGGCGGCGGTCAAACGTTTACTGCATTCACCCTTTGCATCCCTTCGCTACAGGTGCTTCTGTCAAAATGTGGACATTTTTGTATGGATATGTGGATTTGCAATGTGAAACAATTATTTTACTGAGTATATGTAGCCAACGTTAGCCCAACGATCCACTTACATGAGACATGAGTATAAGTCCAGGAACATGGGTTCGAGCTGTGCAGTGCGTGTGTGACATGTCGTAGCATATACCTCATCTTGTCGCTATAATATTATGTATAATGTGTCATATTACCGGCCTAGAGCTGGGAAAGATTATCATAATAAAATGTGTGACGCTTTATTGTGCTGACGTGTTTCATTATTATTACGGTAATCATAATTTTATTAGTCTTTACATACCTGTACACAATTTAAATCAGAATGTATGCTAATGAAACAAATGTTATGCTCATTTTTTCTATTTTCTCGTTTGAAGAGAACATAAAAAGAATCGAATTGCTAGCCTATAGACGTGGTCTATTACCTCCTAGAGTAATTTAATATTCAGCAAAATATTACGTGAATTTTGTTTCATATAAATCAGCAAGTACTGATCGAAATAAAATATCAGAGCTCCACGTTATATCACCAATTTTACTCGGTTATGGATAAGGTTACTTATAGTATATTATTATGTCGACTAAATCTATCAGAATTTAAAAGGAAATTTTGTGTGGCTCTGAAAAGAAGAATATTTTCTTCCGAAGATAAATCTTTGGATTCGAAAAGTAAAATTTTAATATATGCATCTTTGTCTAAAATTTTACATACGTCACATTCTGACGTTTAAAAACGGTCCCCGCACTGTAAGGATTAGGATGTGACAAAATTTTGACAAATCCGTGCTGAAAGAATTAAAATATTTATAATAGTCATAGACCATAACACAGATATTAAAATGAATCAGAAAGAGCTAAATAAGACATTTATGATGATTTAAAATTGAAAAAAACCTCTTAATGGTTTATACAAAACTATTTCAGCGTTGTAAGGGTTAATGGTATTTTTTCTGGCAAATTATCTTGTTTGAACAACTGCTAGAACATAAAACGGCTTTAACCCTTTAACCGCCGGTGCCGCATATATCCGAGTTGTCATTTTTTATTCGCACATTCAGCACGACATTTTAAATATGTTAAAGATAAAATGTGACATCAACCAGCAAGATTTGAAAAAAGTTGACTTCTATTTTGTCAAATCTGAATAATTTTCACTCACTTGAAGTTGTGGATCGCGTCAGCGAGACACAACTTGTTGAATAATTTGGCGGTTAAAGGGTTAAAAGATATGATGATATAGACGTACTCAGCACTTAACTCCCAGTATAGAGCGTTGGGCTATTCAATTTACATTTTTTGCCAATCCTGTAATTTCATTTATTCAAAGTTGTGGATCGCGGTAGCGAGACACACATTCGGGTGACAGAAAATTCCTTAGTTCAATTAGGACACATTGTAATGTTAGTTGCTAAGATTTAAAAACACTTTACCTTCCGAAAACTAGCTACAAAAGTGAGAATAAAATAAAAGAAATGCTAATGTAAGTAGTGATAGTTAAGGGAGTATAATGTGAGAGGAGATTGAGGAGAATGAGAGAGATTGAGGAGAATGAGGATAATGAGGAGAGATGAGAATGAGGAGATAAGGAGGAGAGGAAACGTCTCTCCTCCTCATTATGAGTTAACAAAAATTCAGAAGCTGGCCCCTCAATTAAGCTTATTCACAGAGAGCTTCTGTCGCTGATAATTCTACCCCTTAAACACCAGAGATTAGAAATAAAATCAGATAATGTTTTTATAATATAGGAGAAGGGAGTCGACAGAGATCGGAGAGTCAGTTTAATGTAGTGCATAAGATATTTAAAAAAATTGCAAATGTTTGGTCTAAAATTTAACACATATTAGTAATTTTTGCCCACTTGATGTTGTGGGTAGCGGTAGCGAGACACAACTTCAAGTGTGTGAAAATTTAAATTGTATTTATTATATTTTTATTGCTCTAAGTTTTAATAGATCTATAGCAATGCTAGAGGGGTTTCATGATTAAAAATGTATACATTTCAAAGAAACTAAATTTTAAACTATTAGATATTAAGTGAGGCAGTAAGCACACAAGGGTCGACGTTAACTCAACTTTGTTGACATTGAATGTCCCAGAGTGCAGGAATTGACATTTCTCTCGCAACAATTCGTGACCGAGAACCATTCCCGAATATATTCAAGCTTCAAGTACATTTCAGGCACGTCGGCGATGTTTTAACTTTGTCCAACACTGGATAGTTTTTATTATGGTTAGAGACACCTGGTGAAAAAGTGAGAACTACATATGACAAACTCCTATGCTCGACTGTGCTGTTTTATGTATAGTGATGTTATAATATGACAGCATAATGCCGGAAAATTATAGTATAATATTGGGATATGACATTAAGATGTCGGGATATGGGTATAATAAGATGATAATGGGTACGGACGGTATTGCAATATCAGCTTACGACATTTTGATATTGAAATAGTATTTTTATGGCATGCTATGCCATTATTTTGCCTGAATATGTCATGATAATGTTTATATATGGAAATATGAAATATACTGTGATTGTATAAAAATAAAACATGTAGTAGCTGTATCGGATATGGCACCATAATAATCCACGGCTGGGTCTGTAACACAATAGCTGACCGACATAAACTTTTGCTATAACCAAAACCATAAGAGACATTACTACCTTATAATTCTATATAGTGAAAAAATGACTACAGTTTTTCACTTTCCCCGCCACCTACATTGACATTCTATATATTTTTATAAATCACCTAAATATTTAACTTTCCACTGTCACTTATGATATGTTGTGCATTAAATTTCATCTACCATGTAATATAGTGATCGAAGATGTGAGTTAATTAATGCAGACAATCTTGCCATTGATGGATAAACTATTTTTTGCACAAGCCTTGGCATTGACCGAGAGGGTACTCAATCTGCATAAAAATTACCTAATTTATTGTCCCTAACTAACCTAATTGATTTTCCCTGATCATTGCCAACAAATCTTCTCCGCTGTAAAATCACAATACGTAAACCACATGTCAAAAGGCCTCTAAAGCGATCATATTGTGAGCGACATGTTATCCAGTGTTGCTCCCAGACTATGGGAAGAGTACTATGTGTGGTCATATAGCATAGCCTGTATGCAAAGCCCCATTCATTTTTCGTTTTGTCACATTTTGCATGTACTTGACATATTGTGAATGGTTTCACCACTATCCATTGTTACTTCAACGCCATTTTGGGTGGGGTCCTGATTTTATCTAAAGAAAAACATCTTTTTATGGCGTCTAAGCAAGCGTTGATCGCGTTTAGTGTTAATACACTGCTTTGTATGTTACATAGAGGCCTAGTCAGCAATAATTATGTAAAAGATTATTGTTTTCATCATACCGTTTGCAATATTATAATTTTACTTTTACAAGTATGCACTGTTTTCCATGGTGCACAGATGCCTAGTCAGGGCAGTTATGTAAAATAGTGTTTTCGCTAATAATTCTACCCTGAATAAATATATATAAAATAATATTTAATATTATTATTATTATTATTATTTGATAGCTTTGAAAATATGGTCAGATTCAGAGCGCACACGAGGCATTGACCCAATGTTGTTTTAATGCTGGCCCACCGTCCACGTTGCTGGCCCAACATTAAAACAGCTTTGGTTCAATGCTTTATGTTAGCTGGGCCGTGATGTGAGTGCGTATTACTGTCACACTTGGCATCACATCACTGGACAACACCGGACAACAATACAAAAACATAGAAAGGACATCGGCGATCACTAACGGATGCCATTCGTTCTTTGTCCATCGTGTTTACCCGGTGAAGTGTGATAGGGCAGCTAGTAGACATAAGGTTATAACCTGACATGCATGAAATGGATATAGACCAAAGTTGAAGGTAGCATGATATGGAACACTTATTCAAAATACCAGGTAAAAAGTTTTATGAACGCAAATATTAACTATAAGGAATGCATACTTGCATAGTCAGCAAGGGATTATTTTATTTACACAAGATCGATATTTCAGTAATATTGTGGTTTTGTCTTTTTGTAATTTGGGATCTGTTTTTTCCATTCGGTGAAATCGAATCTATCTCTATTCATTCCACCAGTTTGATTGGAAAGCATAATGAATATAAATAACTTTTATATAAAAGAATGTTTGACAAAAGTTTTCTTCCCTATAGATTGCTGATTACAGCTTTAAGGCAGATAAGTGTCTACTCAGGAGTATTTTTATGGCATGCTATGCCATTATTTTGCCTGAATATGTCATGATAATGTTTATATATGGAAATATGAAATATACTGTGATTGTATAAAAATAAAACATGTAGTAGCTGTATCGGATATGGCACCATAATAATCCACGGCTGGGTCTGTAACACAATAGCTGACCGACATAAACTTTTGCTATAACCAAAACCATAAGAGACATTACTACCTTATAATTCTATATAGTGAAAAAATGACTACAGTTTTTCACTTTCCCCGCCACCTACATTGACATTCTATATATTTTTATAAATCACCTAAATATTTAACTTTCCACTGTCACTTATGATATGTTGTGCATTAAATTTCATCTACCATGTAATATAGTGATCGAAGATGTGAGTTAATTAATGCAGACAATCTTGCCATTGATGGATAAACTATTTTTTGCACAAGCCTTGGCATTGACCGAGAGGGTACTCAATCTGCATAAAAATTACCTAATTTATTGTCCCTAACTAACCTAATTGATTTTCCCTGATCATTGCCAACAAATCTTCTCCGCTGTAAAATCACAATACGTAAACCACATGTCAAAAGGCCTCTAAAGCGATCATATTGTGAGCGACATGTTATCCAGTGTTGCTCCCAGACTATGGGAAGAGTACTATGTGTGGTCATATAGCATAGCCTGTATGCAAAGCCCCATTCATTTTTCGTTTTGTCACATTTTGCATGTACTTGACATATTGTGAATGGTTTCACCACTATCCATTGTTACTTCAACGCCATTTTGGGTGGGGTCCTGATTTTATCTAAAGAAAAACATCTTTTTATGGCGTCTAAGCAAGCGTTGATCGCGTTTAGTGTTAATACACTGCTTTGTATGTTACATAGAGGCCTAGTCAGCAATAATTATGTAAAAGATTATTGTTTTCATCATACCGTTTGCAATATTATAATTTTACTTTTACAAGTATGCACTGTTTTCCATGGTGCACAGATGCCTAGTCAGGGCAGTTATGTAAAATAGTGTTTTCGCTAATAATTCTACCCTGAATAAATATATATAAAATAATATTTAATATTATTATTATTATTATTATTTGATAGCTTTGAAAATATGGTCAGATTCAGAGCGCACACGAGGCATTGACCCAATGTTGTTTTAATGCTGGCCCACCGTCCACGTTGCTGGCCCAACATTAAAACAGCTTTGGTTCAATGCTTTATGTTAGCTGGGCCGTGATGTGAGTGCGTATTACTGTCACACTTGGCATCACATCACTGGACAACACCGGACAACAATACAAAAACATAGAAAGGACATCGGCGATCACTAACGGATGCCATTCGTTCTTTGTCCATCGTGTTTACCCGGTGAAGTGTGATAGGGCAGCTAGTAGACATAAGGTTATAACCTGACATGCATGAAATGGATATAGACCAAAGTTGAAGGTAGCATGATATGGAACACTTATTCAAAATACCAGGTAAAAAGTTTTATGAACGCAAATATTAACTATAAGGAATGCATACTTGCATAGTCAGCAAGGGATTATTTTATTTACACAAGATCGATATTTCAGTAATATTGTGGTTTTGTCTTTTTGTAATTTGGGATCTGTTTTTTCCATTCGGTGAAATCGAATCTATCTCTATTCATTCCACCAGTTTGATTGGAAAGCATAATGAATATAAATAACTTTTATATAAAAGAATGTTTGACAAAAGTTTTCTTCCCTATAGATTGCTGATTACAGCTTTAAGGCAGATAAGTGTCTACTCAGGAGTATTTTTATGGCATGCTATGCCATTATTTTGCCTGAATATGTCATGATAATGTTTATATATGGAAATATGAAATATACTGTGATTGTATAAAAATAAAACATGTAGTAGCTGTATCGGATATGGCACCATAATAATCCACGGCTGGGTCTGTAACACAATAGCTGACCGACATAAACTTTTGCTATAACCAAAACCATAAGAGACATTACTACCTTATAATTCTATATAGTGAAAAAATGACTACAGTTTTTCACTTTCCCCGCCACCTACATTGACATTCTATATATTTTTATAAATCACCTAAATATTTAACTTTCCACTGTCACTTATGATATGTTGTGCATTAAATTTCATCTACCATGTAATATAGTGATCGAAGATGTGAGTTAATTAATGCAGACAATCTTGCCATTGATGGATAAACTATTTTTTGCACAAGCCTTGGCATTGACCGAGAGGGTACTCAATCTGCATAAAAATTACCTAATTTATTGTCCCTAACTAACCTAATTGATTTTCCCTGATCATTGCCAACAAATCTTCTCCGCTGTAAAATCACAATACGTAAACCACATGTCAAAAGGCCTCTAAAGCGATCATATTGTGAGCGACATGTTATCCAGTGTTGCTCCCAGACTATGGGAAGAGTACTATGTGTGGTCATATAGCATAGCCTGTATGCAAAGCCCCATTCATTTTTCGTTTTGTCACATTTTGCATGTACTTGACATATTGTGAATGGTTTCACCACTATCCATTGTTACTTCAACGCCATTTTGGGTGGGGTCCTGATTTTATCTAAAGAAAAACATCTTTTTATGGCGTCTAAGCAAGCGTTGATCGCGTTTAGTGTTAATACACTGCTTTGTATGTTACATAGAGGCCTAGTCAGCAATAATTATGTAAAAGATTATTGTTTTCATCATACCGTTTGCAATATTATAATTTTACTTTTACAAGTATGCACTGTTTTCCATGGTGCACAGATGCCTAGTCAGGGCAGTTATGTAAAATAGTGTTTTCGCTAATAATTCTACCCTGAATAAATATATATAAAATAATATTTAATATTATTATTATTATTATTATTTGATAGCTTTGAAAATATGGTCAGATTCAGAGCGCACACGAGGCATTGACCCAATGTTGTTTTAATGCTGGCCCACCGTCCACGTTGCTGGCCCAACATTAAAACAGCTTTGGTTCAATGCTTTATGTTAGCTGGGCCGTGATGTGAGTGCGTATTACTGTCACACTTGGCATCACATCACTGGACAACACCGGACAACAATACAAAAACATAGAAAGGACATCGGCGATCACTAACGGATGCCATTCGTTCTTTGTCCATCGTGTTTACCCGGTGAAGTGTGATAGGGCAGCTAGTAGACATAAGGTTATAACCTGACATGCATGAAATGGATATAGACCAAAGTTGAAGGTAGCATGATATGGAACACTTATTCAAAATACCAGGTAAAAAGTTTTATGAACGCAAATATTAACTATAAGGAATGCATACTTGCATAGTCAGCAAGGGATTATTTTATTTACACAAGATCGATATTTCAGTAATATTGTGGTTTTGTCTTTTTGTAATTTGGGATCTGTTTTTTCCATTCGGTGAAATCGAATCTATCTCTATTCATTCCACCAGTTTGATTGGAAAGCATAATGAATATAAATAACTTTTATATAAAAGAATGTTTGACAAAAGTTTTCTTCCCTATAGATTGCTGATTACAGCTTTAAGGCAGATAAGTGTCTACTCAGTAAACACAAAACGTCGAAGACGTTGGGACGACATTGTATAAGTGTCATACAAATGTTTTGTGTTCACTGGGTACATACTGTAGATCTGATAATTTTCGCGTTTAACTTTTCCCAAATTTCTGATTTTAAAACTTTTTACGAAGATTAGAAATCGCGAATTATCATTTTTCTTTAGTAGCGCTATTAAAATAATACTTATCACGAGATTCTTGAATTCGCGAATTTGTCCTTCTCGCGAAAATTAAAACCTCGCGAATATTACCAGATCCACTGTATACAATATGCTAACGGTAATTATTTGAGTGCGGAATGAGAAAATACAACACTCGTTTAATGAATAAGGTGTGAGCCCTGATATGATGTATTTACTATATTGGCCCTCGCTATCACCTGGATAAGCGACAAGAACAGATATAAACCGTCATCCGAGCGTGAAACCCAGTGCGATCATAGACTGATAGGCCTATACATAAAAGCGGGGGGGGGGGGAGGGGCGATTACTCTGCGATAATTTGGTGAACGGAGTGTGTCGGCATGTTCACTTGTGTCACCAGTGTCTCTCTCTTTACTTCAGACTCACTAATAACTCAGTGAAGTCGGCAGGATGCTCCTCAAATCCTTAGCCTTGAATATACAGTTGTGATCGAAAAAAACCTTGAATATACAGATTTTCCGAAAACAAACTCTTGAATATACAGATTTGCCGAAAACACTTGATTATACAGTTTTGGATGAACAACTGCCATTGAATATAGATTTTCGGGTGAAAATATATCTTATAGTTGAATTTGGGACACACACAGTTTGTTTTTGAAATCTACTTTATATAGGCCAAACATTTGGAATGCTCAATCCTGGATTATACAGCTGTGACATTTTGTTGACTCTTGAATATACAGTATCTCATTTTTATACTTTTGAATCATGCTCGCATGCAATTGAGTTGGTGTTATAGTGACCGGGCATGCTGGGGGTTCAGCCATAATTCTCATGTTATCATAGAAAATAATAACATTATTGACAAAAAGCCTCATATAATATTACAGAAATTAGCAACAATTACCCCGTGGAGTGCCCCTTGTGGGCGGCACAGTTTTCAATCCCTTTCAATAACCGATCTGTTTAAACCGAGTGCTTAAACAGCAATATTTGCAAATGTTTGATCTGAAATGAAACAAATATGGGTATTTGTCACCCACTTGAAGTTGTGGGTCGCGGCAGCGAGACACAACTTCAAGTGGGTGAAATATTTTAATTATTTAATTTAGCGCTTCAAGGGTTAGCACACTGAACACAATGTGTGCCCCTTCCGGAATTATACGTCTCATTGTGCTATCTGTGGAAGCTATCCATGCGGAAAGATAATGCGTGAGCTTAATTCACAAATAGTCTAGTATATATACACCTGGTATTTATTTTACATCGTGACTACATTCACTAAAACCAGGTGTTCTGTTAGTACGTTACCTAACTACATCTGCATTGTGTTCGTCTGTTGACATTCTTATGCATGTATATATACTTGCATGGTGATCTGACATATGGGCATACGTCTATTAAAATAATGTATACGTGAATCCTGATTTGTGTTTAAAATAGTTGATTTGGCTCTCAAAGTTTAAAACATTTGCCCTCAAAGTTTAAAGCATTTCACAGCTATATTTGACCTATCGAATCAGGAAAACATATACCATTAGCTAAATGGAGTAAATATTGTGATGTTATCATGATGGTGTGACACTAACAGTTACTGAAAACAGTGCTATTATCAGATTATCAACATTTAGTATAATTTCTGTTTTTACTATTGAGATGTGACTTGATGTAAGTTGGTATATTCTCACAACACAATCTGTCCAGATATATAGTTAGATAATTTAATACTGAGTTTAGTGATACCAAAAGTGTAAGAATTGGTCCATTCATTGCAAAGATATGGCTATTTTTCGAACTTTGACTTCCACTTTGACGACTCAAAGCAAAAACAAAAAATGGGCTGTACAAAAAAACTGATACCACAATTTGTTTGTACATACTACCTGGGATTGTTGCCGAAGGACCATTCTACCATTCTGTGAATTCAGATTGTGGATACTACGCCGGTTGAGAGAACTCACTAAATAGACCCCCCCTACAAAAACTAGCTCTTGACTAATTGGAGATTTGTAACTTTACTGTCCATCTATTTTTCTAAATTTTTGTTGAAGCCAGAAAATATCGCTAAGTTATATGTCTACATGTTCAGGGGAGATTGAGGTCAATTAGGACACGGGGTCCATTGGAGGTGTGGTTTCATGTGACCTAATTTCAGGATAGCATGGGCATTCACAATGTTTTTCACCACAAACTTTAAAACATCTGAACATCACTGTCAGATATACGCACATTAATTAATTTTGACTCATAAGAGTAATTTTTTATCATTTATTGCAAACCACTTCATATATTTGCATGCATAGACTGATTTTAAATGACTGCATTATCACCATACTATTGTGGAAAAGTTTCAGAGATCATTTTGAACCATATTTATGCCTCACCACAAATTTTGTCAGCATGGTGGTGTTTGGGACCATTGGTACAATGTCCCAAGTGTCCAAATGGACCCCTTTAATATCAATGCTATACCCCTTTAATATTTATACTCCACTGTCCCAATGGACCCCTCAACCTTAATATTTATACTACATTTTATATGCAGTGGAGACCCGGAAATCGGACTGCCCGTGGGACTGACTGAAAGTGGTCCCATTTATGTGAAACCAGCCAATTTTGCACGAAGGGATACTAGTCAGTCTGTTTATAGATATGCCTTGTTACATGTTGATATTGAGGTTGATTTTTAAACAAAAGTATTACATATGACGTCGCGATATGGTAAAAATAACCACACAATGAAAACAAGTCTTATTATTAAATGCATAGACAACTAAATACGAAAATATTATACATATTATAAATATTATACATATTATAAATATTATACACATATTTATTTCTGTAAAAATCTATCATATAAAATTATAATTTTTTGCGCTAGCTGCTTTGATAATGAGTTTGCATAACAATAATTTGTAAGTGTTTTTGGATCGCAAAGGTGTATTAGCGCTATACTGGTGATAATCCTTCTGATATAGACTGTCAGATATGACTATTCAAGTTGACAAAAAGCCTAGCGAATTATAATCTTCTCGTTATATGATTATGTCATAGATATGACAATCTGTTTGTATTACCTCCAGTATATATGTATACGCTAGGCCTATCTGTATAAAACACACATATACTTTACACATCCTGCTAGTAAGATCAATATACAACCTGACCTAAAAAATTGCAAGAAAAAGTTGTTTTTCGTCTTTTTGATCAGTATATCCCCTGTTAAAGTACATGTCAAAAGTTTTCGCAAATTTGACCACGGGAGAGGATTTACAAGATGAATTTTCAAAATGGCCGCCAAATGCGTCAATTTGCACCAATGTACTCTACAATTATTGTAGTTCTAGCGTTGCGTTTTACTGTGACAAGTTAGAATATGATAACATTTTACAAGTCTAGTAGTAGGATAATATATTATTACTAAGATTTCAAAATGTATCAACCCTTTAGGCGTTAAAAGCGAATATAATCGATTTTAATGTATTTGTTGGCAGATTAAATTACTGCTATTCGGAATAAAATATGTGTTAATTCGACATCAACACTTGTAACTTTTGGTTTCAAAATAAATGTAAGATTTAAAATGTTAATCGAAATAAAAACTGTGTCTCAACATCGCCACTTTCAATTGTTGGGTCTAAAATTAAACAAATATGAGTATTTTTCACCCACTTGAAGTTGCGAATCGCGCTAGTGAAACACACGTGGGTGTAAATTTGAATACTACTACTTAGCAGGTAAATAGTTGATGGGGATGCAATATTTGATTTACATATATCAAGCATAATGCAGTATTTTTTTTAACAAATCTGTCTGAAACGTGTAATTAATAGAAAAGAAAAAATGTCCCCAAAAAGTTTCAAAGTTCCAAAATATCGACGTCCCCGGAATTTCTAGTTGTCATTGCTATTAGAAGGGCTCCATGTAATAACCTGTTAGGGTTCTTGTCGATAACGACGGATTTGAGGTGCAGAGACAGGGAAGAATGTTGAGTAAAAAAAAAAGAGTCTTCCGACCATTATAAAGCACTTTTCTCACAAACAATTACATTGTTATTGCTGTTAGGGAGACATATTTATCTATACAAAAAATCCAGTGCGTTTACCAGTAAAAAATACTAAATAACATTTATGTATAAGTAGGCCTACTAAACGGTACCGAGAAAATGGAAAATGGCAGCAGCTATCTTGGACGCCATTTTAAATAACTGAAAATTATTAATCAAAGAGGCTTAGCATCATTCACATTTTGACTCTACGTATACTTCCCTTATCATAATCTGGTTTGGGAGTAGGCCTAGGCATACATTTGCAAGGTTGACGTCGTGGTTGCTTATAAAACACAATAGTGTAAAATAAGTCGCTGATGGGTTAGGCCTCTCAGCTCGGTCCGCTGAAGATATAGTGTTTATTGATTGAAAAATAAGTACAATTCAACATAATCATGACTACTTGTAAATGGATGAGTCCATATATGTCATACACTAACAGTAGGAGTCTGGAATTCAATCAAATCGAAACATAGCCATGAATTTCTAGCCAATTACATAGCAATAAGCGGTTTTTTTTTGCTAACGTCAAATCTACCCATGACCATTTCCCATGACCCAGATACAGAAAACTTTTAATATGTCATTCTCTTGGTCATATACTATGGATTTCTGGCAATTTTTTTATGGTCCGGGTATATATGCGTGGTATATTGATCCTACTATGCGTACATTTCTGTTGCACGCCATGTTATGATTGTCAGCTGGTCGAAAATGAAAATCGTCCTTGTTTAACCTTGTGGTTCCTATAGACCAGTAGCTCAATTATTGCTAATACAGTGCAAATGTAATTTTCCATACACTAAGCCGTCATCTTAAGCTCTATAAATTATAAACAAAAAAATACTGTAGGAGCTAATACTTTAGGCAATCCCAAAGTTTCTCATTGGTAATTAAAGTAAATTCCAACCATGTCGAATCATCCCAATAATCTGTAGGGATGTACATCATTCTTTTTTGATTGATTTTTCTTCCAATATATTGGACTGTTAATAACATATTGCACTTGTCACTTTTATGTTCTTTGTGGTCAAATTATGATGTTAACCAGTCATTTAACGTCTTTAATTACAGATGTGTAGTGTTGGATTATCTATACATTTTTATATTATCAATATTTATTACGTTTTTATTTTTATTTTTTCCGTGTCCCAATCATCCCCATGCGCTGCCTCAATGTACTCCACACATGGGGACAACTGGGACACAGTACCACAGGTCAGAATATGGTCATTATCTATTGACTGTCCATCGATAAGAGGCCTGGTTCATGTGTAATAGTAGAATAAAATATGTTAGTTTCCATCCCTCAGGGTTGTGAGTGTCTGTTTTTTTATAGTGGTCAAGTTATTTTTAAAAATGTAGAAAACTGTGACAATCGTCCCCAGTCTCCCAAAACCTTTTGAACTTGTGTCTCGCTACCGCTACCCATAACTTCAATTGGGTGAAAATTACTTATCTAGCAAAATTATTAATCATATATGTTTCTTATATTTTTTTGTTTTAAGGTTAAATAAAAAGGTTGAGAACGGCTGTGGATGTGATGAACACTAAGAGTTAATCATATTGAGCTGACGATGACGATGACCTGGTGGTATACGCCCAGTCGTGGTGTGGTCCTTGGTGTGGTACTGCTGCAGGGCTTGCTGGCGCATCTGGCGATACAGGCAGTCAACTCAACAGATACATTATTCAGTAAAGGTAAGCATGGTAAACTCTCAGGACACACCTGTCATTATAACCAATGTTTAGATGCTGGGCTCACGAACGGATCTAGGATTTGCAAACGGAGGGGACATATTTAGGGGTATATTTAAAAAAAAGGCGAAAATAGAGAGAGAGGTGTGTGCCCCCACTCCTCCTGGATCCGTGCCTGACCGACTAAAATCGCAGGAGGTGGTCCAACATTTAAACAAAATTGCATATTGTATTGTTGTATGCATCGTAATGATGAAAAAATCAACATCTACAAAAAAAGATACTTAAATGCTGCTATGTAAAATTATTTTGTGGCTAGATGATAACATAAGCCTAAGAGCATGTATAAATATTGTGATATGGTTTACAGAGCAGTTTTATGTTCCATTAACCATCAAACCGCTAGACCAGCTGCAGTCGTTTAAATCAGTTTTATTAGCCGATCCGACCCGCCTTTTTTTAATTGAAATAGGTGGGCTATTGCAATTTAAGTTCGTTGTCGTCGGCATCGGTGTCGGCGTTAACATTTACTTGTGGGCACGATAACGTGAAAAGTTGTTCATGTACCCTTCCCAAATTTGTTATGTATGCTACAGGGCGGGGGCCCTAGGGTAGTGGTTAGCACCGCTGCCTTTCACGCCAGAGTCCGGGGCTCGGTTCCCGGTCTCGGCGGTTTGAAAGAAACAAAAATGTTTCTTCCCCATCCACGTGTGAAAGTTAGTATTGTGGGGAGCCTCCGTGACCGAGAGGTAGCGTGCTCGGCCTCAGACCGCCAGGGTTCGAATTTCGAATCCTGTGTCTGGAGGACAGTGTCATCTCAATCATCTCACCATCCTCAGGAGGTTCTCCTGGCCCAGTTTAGCCTATATGTGCACAAAGGTGGCCTAAAGCCCGATTCATTTTATTTTTTCATTAGCCGATCAAATCACAGATATTTGGGGAAAAATGCATGCTTAGACATCAAGATTTGAAATTTTTTGATTTTAAATTAAACATATATGAGTATTTTTCACCACTTTAAGTTGTTGATCGCGGTAGCGCGACACAATTTTAAGTGTCTTACAATTTAATTTGCAGCGATTTAAAGGTGATTATAATGACACGGCTGTCACTTTAAAATCTTGTCTCTTTGTAATTAGACTTGGGCCTTGTCTCCCTTACTGAAAACTAGAAGAGTAATTCCCAAACTCCGAAGTCCGGTTTTGTCTGTTTGAGTGCTTTAGGCAAATTATGGCCTAATATTTTTTAAACATAGCTGTATTGGTTTTCCTCATGGGCCGGTATCCTAAATTTCTAGGATATAATTATTGAAAGAACCAAGGAGACAAGTATATTTTCAAAGTGTAGGCATATTCCTTCCACCACCATCGCTGATACATATGTCAGTGTACGTGTCCATACGGTGTACCTGGTACATACAGTGCAGGCCTACCCATCCAATACCGGTTGAATGTTGGGCCAGCGTCGCAGCCCATTGCTGGTTCAATGCCGGTCAATCGTATTCGACGCTGGCCCAAAATTGAACATTGAAACATAATTGGGTGATCGTCCCATTTTTTAATGAAGACTTTTTCAACACGAAAGTACTTAACCTAGGGACCTCAAACGTTATAATGCACATGATCATAAGGACTGATGTACAGAAATGTCAACCGTTTCCCGCACACAGTGCCCCTCTTTTCCCTAAATATGACAAAAACTCAGGCTATATAAACTTAAAAGTATACCGGCCTGTCCTAATAAACTGGCAAAAAATTTAATCAAGCCGAGGGGGGTAGGGGGTGGTCATTATAAAAAATACTCTAGATTTATTCCCCACCGTTTCTCAGGCTTCTCAGCCTCATGGAAGGTACTGTGGTTAAAATTAGTCATCACCCAAGACTTGGACTGCTTTGCACAGCATTATATCTGGGGGAAAACATAACAGTCAACAGCTTGCCGCAGGCCACAGTGAACCCTTTGTCTCCACTTCACTCTGTACAAATCGTGGTGACAGTAAATTATTTAGGAATAGGGTATGGTGTGGCTTCTTTGGCCCAGGCCTATGATTGATTATGTATGTAACATAAATTCATATCCCTACTTATATATCACACATGATAGCGACTGCAAAGGTAGACAAAGTGTTAAGTTAGCAGATCACATCATTGTTTATAGGAATTTAGTAATACAATGCATATCAATCACCGCTTGATTGTCTACAATCTCATATTAGTGGTGATATCCAGATGCAATGTCATTTTTTAAAGTTTTTATATTTTACAGGCGACGATCTCATAAGGAAGGAATCAAACAAGCAGAATAGCGAGATACAATGGAAAGGTCAGCTGAAGAACGGATCGTATCACTTATCTCGGCTTCCCACAGCTTCACGTCTACCAGTCAACTCCTCTGTACACTCCATTACTTATATTTGGTGCACTGGTTCCCCAGACCAGTTCTTCAGTTTTCGTCATTTCTTGAGTATTCGCAGTGCTTTATTGTATCTGAATCCTCAAGTGATACACGTTTATTGTGATAGATGTGAAAACATTGACGATAAAATGTACAACACCTGGTTATATGAGTTACAACATGAATTCCCGTATTTCGTCATCCATCATGACATTTTTGAGGATATGTGTGACAGCAGGGCCATACCTCACGATTCATTCGTACATAAATGCTTGTACCAAAATGGTGGGATTTATGTGAATTGGGATGTAATGTGGAATGGTGTGCCCAACGCACAAATGATACAAACGTCGATATTTAAAAACTCAACAATATGTCACCTCGCTTTTATCAGCAAGTCGTCAAAACCAGAAGAAAGAGGCAGGTTGTGCATGGCAGACTTTATACTAGTCAATCAGCTGTTCTGTAGCAGTAACTTATGTATGGGTATTATAAACAGAAATATTGTATCACCTAGAGATTTATGGTCATCTAATAACATTTTGGAGAGATCGTTATTATACGGTGAAGTAGAGCTTCCTAAGGCTCAGCCTCATGACCATGAGGTAATACCCCGCATAGCGCACTACGTCTGGTTTGGAGGGGGAGAGATTAACTACTTATTTTTTCTGTCAATTCTTAGCTGTCTTTATATCTTAAAATTAGATGCTGTTTACATACACAGTAATGTACCGTTTATTGGCGATAACTGGGAAAGACTTCACAGCGAACCCAGGTTACATATTATATATCGTACCATGCCATTTATTGTATTCGGTCTTGACTTGGCAAAAACTGCTCACGCAGCTGACGTCGCAACTGCGGATATCATGGTACAATATGGCGGCATTCACGTAGATCCAGATCTTATTTTTATCAAGCCTTTTGATTCTTCAATGTGGCGCTTTGATGCTATTGCAGCACCCTCCAGTCATATGGACCCACCTTTTCCTGCTGTGATAAATTGGGGTGTGTTTCTTGGCAGACCCAATGCACCTTTCTGGTGGCTTGTTCAGAAGGCCCAGAGAAACTTTCTGATTAGAGAATGGAACTGGAACAGTGCTCGCGTGTTATATAAGATATACGAGCGGAATCCTAAGCTATTGTACCTATCACCGGACCTGCAAGTTATGTGCATCAGAAGCTGCATGCCTAGATGGCTTAACAAAACATGTCAATTTCATGACAGTTCACAGTCAGAATGGATCGATCGTGCATATTCCTTACATTTCCCAGGAAGGGTTCCTTTGCCCCTTAGTGACGAGAAAGCTGCCTGTGAAGGGCCTCTGGAGATGCAGGAATTAGGTTCCCGGATTCTGAGAGCAGCTGGACGAAGGTGCTTAGGATGCAGCTGTATGTAGCCTTAACCTTCAACGACTAGGAAAATATATCTGTGGAATTAAGTTTTTTAGCATGTTTAATATCCGCTTACTCAGATACATCCATCATCATGCTACGTCCATCATCCCACAGAAAAACATCTTTTGTCTACGCAGGCCACATACCAAATATTGGTTCATTGTTGGCCCATCGTGTATAAGTCGGCCAAAATTACAACAACATCGGGTCAGTGTCTCGTGCATGCACCCCCAATCTCTTGACGTAACTCACGCGACTGTCAGACTGCATTGACCCAATGTTGTTTTATTATTGGTCCACCGTCCACGACGCTGACCCAACAGCAAACCAACATTGGCTCAAAGTACCGTCTGGTTCTTTAAGCCTATTATTCTGTGGTGTTTTTGTCAGACGCTATTGCTCCCCGAATTTTATCCAATCGACATGGAGTTTGGCACCATATTCCCAGAGTAGTTAGGTAATACGCTATGACTAAGTCATTCAGCATGTTCTTCCGGATTTATTCAGGATTTTCTGGGTCACTATGCTCCTCTCCAAATGCAAAAGGCAGTATCGGTTACTTGTAAAGTGAGCAGATACTGCCTTTTGGCTTGCACGGCAGTAGGCCTATAATAGTGTCCAATGCTGGTTCAATGATGTACATGTCGGATGATTCTCCATTTATTGCTTGAATGAAAACAGGGGGTGAACAGGGCTCCACCCTTAAGTCTCTAGATTTCATAATAAAAACACATTTATCCAATGTTTCAATTCCGGGCCAGCGTCGCAGACAGTAGCCCAGTATTGAACCAATATTACGTATTTGGTATGGACAGTTGAAACCTTTTAAATGCTACAATCAAAATAATTTTTGCAATACTATTCAAACACAAAACGTTCAATCAATGTTGTTTTAATGTTGGGCTAGCGTCGGGGATATTGATACAACAATAAATCAATAGAGAGACAAGTCAATGCGTGTACTGGGCACTCTGAATGCGATTTAATTTGCCAAACAAATATATATCTATTTAAAAGTGCAGAAGCTCAGTGAAAAAGCTCAGTCTTCGACGCTGGCCCAACAATAAAACAGCATTGTTTCAATGTATCGTGTGTGTCTGATGTCATTTCGCTGCTATAAGCTTTTTATAATTTTATTATAATATACAGTGTACTTTTATGTCACTATAAATACATTTTATCTTAGAATTTATATCATGAATGATTGCAGCATCGCAATATAAATATGATTGTAATTTTACCAAGTGCTACTTTATGTTTTTAAATATACCACGGTTTTCAAAACTGCTGTTTATTCATATATATAAAACCTAGTCTACGTGTTACTATCTTTATCTTTTATTCGTGTTTATAATATGTTTTTCATCCAAGAGTGTCCCTTTTGCCACTTTGTGTTTTAAAATATATTGTTTTTAGAGCGAGAAACATATACTAGTATTTGCATAGCGCGGGGATGCCGCTTAACCTTAGTTAATGTGTAGTTATCTCAAAATAACCTATGCTTGTACAAAACAGAGCCTGACAATAACCCTTAGCTTATTTTTGAAAATCTGTGCTTACCCTTTAACCGCCGGGGCCCCTTATATTCGTTTTTTACATTGTTTTTAGCATGTAGCATATCAGCTTTCAAACATATTGAAGATAAAATGTGACATTTTTTGTCAAATCTGAATATTTTTCACTCGCTTGAAGTTGTGGAGCGCGTCAGCGAGACACAACTTCAAGTGGGTGAAAATTCAGATTGAATAATTTGGCGGTTAAAGGGTTAACCATTTCACTGCCAATCACGACCAGAGTCAATCCTTTTGTTAGCCTATCAAATCACTGTTATTGGGAATTAAATATGTCTTCAAACATCAAAATCTGTAAATGTTTTGTCTCAAGTTATTATGTTTTTATTATTATTTATTCAAACATATTTAGACAGGATAAAAACATTAATAATAATTGGCTATTTTGCATACATAGGCCCTACCCTGTTTTATGACATGTATTTACATAATACGAGTATATATAAACACATATTTAAACAATAATCGTATGTAAAATAGTTACAACGATTAAAATAGAAGGTGCATTACTCTTGGACAGATTAGATCATCAGCCGATGATATATGCATTTAATTTATTTGAATAAGTTTACAAATGTACATACATGTACATTTGTAGCAAGGTGTAAAGAAAAGAAAACACAAATTAAACAAATATAAGTAATTTTTACCGCAGTTTGCCATGGTAGCGAGACACAACTTCGAGTTGGTGAAATGTATATAAGATAACTTATGAAGACAAGGGTTAATAATCAGAACTTAATCAATTTATGTACTTATGTAAATGTTTAGGGTACATCAAAAATGCCTTTTTTTGTTGAATTAAGCCTTCAAGCCCTCACGATGCATTAAAGCATCATTTTACATCTCCAAAACCACACTTAATTTTCCTACAACAAAAGGTTTTAGAGCGAAAAATTTCCATGAAACTCTGTAACCAATAGATGGTAATTTTTTTTATATTTTTAAACCGCATCAAATCATCTTCATCCACTACAAGTCGAGAATTGCGACAGAAATTCGCGGCTTGTAATGGATAAAGATGACAATGGAGAATTCAGGCTCGAAAGGGTTTAGCACTCGCCTTAGTGAGAGTGGAGGGGATGAAACATGCTACCATCTGTGTGAATGATTTTGGTCGGTGCTTGTATACTATTCACAAATTATGCATCTTCACCATTAGGACTATAGTGCAAACAACGTGCATTACTTAGCCCGTACAATGCTGAATTATTTGTGTATTAGCCATGGAGATCAAAGGGTCATTTTCAATTTGAATTTATCATAAATGTCTTAGTTAGCTCCTTCCGTGTCACTTGAATACCTATGTTATGGGTCGATGGCCATTAGACATATAGGCGGGGGGCCAGATAGGCCTACCATGCACCCCCTCAGGATCCACCGAAACTATTTTATTTGGCATCTTAGGCATATAGTCAAAGGATTTAGGGATGTTCCCAGATAAAATAGTGGCACCAACACAGTTTTCTAAGCACATATAAAATAACGCAAATTTTTCAAATATTTTTCTCGGTAAACTGGATTTTAGCGTGTATCTCACTCTATCACAATGTTGAGACACTTAAATGAAATACTGATGGATATAGACTATTTTGTGCATTAGGCGATATAACCATGGAGACAAAATAGTAAAAGTTGATATAATTTTACTAAATTATTACACCTTGGTGAGCTATTTTGGATTGTGTTAATATGGCAAAAAATGCATTTTTTCAAAAAAAAATTAAATTATACTTTTTTCGCAAATAGTTTTTGACAATATACTATTTTATGTACGAAAGTCTTTATGAGCGGTATCATTCGGTTCAGAGACATCCCTCAGTCCAATTTAGGTTATTAATGCTCGATTTTTCGGGTAATAATCATGATATGGTTAATTTCAAAATGGCTGCCATAAAAACAATGAATTGTCCTGAAATACATCATTCAATATTGTTTGCATTGTAATTATCTCACAAACACGGTTTTTGGCGTTTAATCTTACATTTTAATGTTCTTTCAAGTATTTTCAAGTAATATAATATAATATTTACGATGGAATCCAAGATGGCCGCCACAAAATTGACAAGAAAAAAATCAAAATTTCGCAATTTTTTGCAAATATTTTATGACCTCAGGTCTATTCTGTAGAAAAACCTTCATTAGCAGTATCATTTGGTTCAGGGACCAACATTGAGTTAAAATCAATGGAGTAATGCTTGATTTGTCGCAGTGTAATCGTAATCGTAATTTTTCCTGCATTACGCCTATTGACATTATAATAGTCAGGTCATATCTTGATACAGTCTATCTGTGAGGTTTATTCATGCATTATTTCAAAGGCAAGATACATTGGACATCTCAGAACATTTATATGCCCATACCTTCATTGGTGTAAGCATATAAATGTTCTGAGATGTCCAATTAGCTTTGCTGATACGATGACAAGATGCCCTGATTGACCAGATGCTATTTAATTATGTGACAATGACGAAATATGGTATTAAATGTCATGCTATAATAATATAATTGCAGAATAATCATGGCCCTAAATGTCTGGATATAACAATATAATGAATCTGTCAATATATGATATTATATTAATATCAGCATATACGTTACACTTTGATGTCTGGGTGAGATTTCAGTGTCTGGAGATGGCATTACAATGGCATGGCATACCTTTATAATAGTTAGATATGAAGAGATGTATGGCATATTGTGGAGCTATATGTTATATATTATAGTGAGAAATTATTACGTGGTAATGTAATGATTAGCCATTATATTGGTAATATATGTCTGGATATGAATGATATTGGTATGACATAGCTGTCACATGATTTGATATTACAAAGATATCGACATATGACAATATAATGGTAGACATATAAATAATAGTTTGATGACGTAATATGGAAAATTATAATATTAAGATGGCGTTGAAGTATGAGAACATGTCCTAATATTTACACCATATTATGATGAGATTTTAATGCTGATCGAGGATACTTTAATGTTAGGATATGTTTTTATTGTAGGGATGTGATATTAGTATTCGAGAATTGATTGGAGTGTGTTTCTTATATTATATATTAATTATATATATATTATACAGTGTTATGATTGCGCATTTAAAACAATATGTCTCTGCGATTGAAAAAAGTGGAGATTAAAAACCAACGCTGTTGATTTAGGCATTCTTTGATCATTTCATTGATATTTTGAAATGCAAATTACTGTTCCATGCAATGCAGTTTATCCTAAAAATATTTCTGAAACAAACAACACCTGTGCTATTTAGGAATACGTTTTATTTAAATACATCTTTTAATAATATCTTACAGTTTAAAGGGTGGCATTAAACATGTGGCTTTCTATTAAAAATCAGAAACAAACATAAGCCTGTTCGTTGTGTATTTATGACATTGCACGTGTGTAATACACCTGTCTAAACACGTATATATAAGGAAGGCCAATAATCATGATAATAGACCATATAACCTGTCACAACATTTAAAGGGTGCATATAATGATAGTTTTGTAAGCAAAAGCAAACTTCAAATTTGGGTCGCTGTTTAAAACCTGTTACGTGAATTGTTACATGGAATTAACCTTTCAAAATCAATTCACCAATACTCATCTGGTTAGGGTGTATTAATGATAAGAAAATTGAAAACATTACAATTATTACAATCATTATAATCCAGCTTTAGTTTACTTGAAATTTAGCAGTTATTTGTGCAGTGCAAATGAACAGTAGTGTCTCATCGTATTTTTAATATCTGGTCATAAAAGTAAAATTTTTATGAGTAGTCGCGGTTAGTTTAAATGTATTTAAAACATACTGCATGTCACTTTTTTTGGAACATCTTCCTCCAAATCTTCTCTTTGTACCCCACAGATCAGACAAAATAGATATCGGTGTTGCATGGGGGAGAAGGCTATGCTAGCCCCCAGACTAGTGGCTGGAAAATGGTGAACCAATCTGGTGAAAAACTGAAAAGATTCTCCATAAGAGTCTTTTAGGATTATTAGATAGTGATAGTAGCATGTGTAGTGATGGAGATGGTAATAACGGTGATGATGAGGATTGTGACAGTGGTGAAAGTTTTTTTAGATGAATTTATATCATTTCCTGTTGTCACTGCTTCATTAATGGTCATTTATGAATACTGACAAACTTGAGATAATTAAATTACATTTACCTTTAAATGTAGTTTACGTTTACTTCACAAATCTTCAAAAACAGTATTGTATTATACTTAATTAGGAAGACTTTACTTGATGTCGACCAGAAATGAGCTTTATTCAAATAAATGTTTTATTGGTATCCCAGCAATTAAAGGGTGCCATTATAGCTTCAGTTTTCTGTTAGCAATAAAAACAAACATCAGCTTTTATGTTGTTTAATAATGGTATTGTAAGTGATACAAATGTATTTATTACATGTTTGTAAGATAACAGCCAGTAACGCACCTTATTTAAATCAATCCACATAAAATACCCTAGTATATAAATGGTGCATATGATTATTAATTTGAAACGTAAATGCAAACGCAACAGCCCTAAATAGTTATAACCTACTACACAATGTTTAAATGAATAAAAAAACACGTTTATGACAGGAAGAGAAACATTTTACAATTATCTCATCAATAATCGTTTGGTACCTAAAGGGTGTATTAATAATAAAAATAAATAAATAGTTGATGGCTGTGAAGCCTTGCCTTTTTTGATTGAAATTTAACATAATTTGACAGTTTTAATTAATTTTGGAGTAGAAATAAACAGTTGTGTCACAGCGTACTGTTATGATCTGGTCGCAAAAGCGGTATTTTTAAATAATTAGACGCGGTTCTTTTAAATATGTTTAAAACATACTCAGTGCCACTTTTTTTTCTTGGGAACATGTCAAAATCTTCCTTCTGGGTCCCACAGATGAGGAAAAAATAGGTCTCGGTGAATCCTGAGGGGGGTGCATGGGAGGGGGGGGGGGGGGCTATGCTGGCCCCCAGACTAATATATTTAATTCGTTCAGTGTGGCATGGACCGTCTTTATACGTCAGAATCTGACGTCTACAGACGTCAGATTCTGACGTATAAAGACGGTCCCTGAAATGAATGAGTTAAAATAATATCTTATTTTAAGAAAACTAAATCATAGGTGTCATGGAAAGGCTAAATGTTTAGATAAACTTACTCAAGGATTCTTCATGCAACTTAATTTAGCAGCATTCTTCTATAAATGGCAGGTTTATGAACTTCGGCCGATAGCTGTTTAATACTTTTGACCGACACCATAAAAATGTCTAGAAAGACCTCATTGTAGTTTAATAACTAGTTTAAAGTTATCGTGGTGGATTATAATTCAACCCTGGTAATCTGGCACAGGTATCCATTCTACTATTTTCTAATCCACTGATATTTTTTAATTACGTCAATAACATGAATGTCACAGTAAATAATAGTGATTATTCCTTCATGTAGTTGTCTCAGCTCTCTTGGTATCTGGACATGAAAGATAACTGATTTAAAACAGACTCTGACTAACTGTTTTGAAAACATGTTTAACTTGGGAAAATAGGATATAAAAAAATGGAATATATTGTTGCTTTAAATTTCTTAAAAGACACACTAGGCTTAACCGGCCCCCAATTTACCGCAATAATTCACTTAAGTCTGTACTTAAGCGTAGATTTTAATGACAAAGTTGATCACTGGTGTCTCATTGATATGATGTATATGTGAAGCTTGTTTCAGGTAAGCTTGTTCATTGAAAACTATTGTGTTATGTGTGCAGTTGTGCTGACGGAATTTTTTATATGTTGAAATTCACAAATTGTCTTGAATAAAATATCATCATACTACTTATATATGTTTTTTTAGATGTCCACCATTTAAAGGTTTCATTCGTCAATGTGGATATGTAGGATCCTGACATCGCTTAATCAATGTGGCAGTCATCCCCAGATTCCTGGACGCAGACTGACGGGGATGACCGCCTCGTTGTCATACTGTGGTGACGTGCGCACGCAGAGCAGCGTGGTGCGGCCCTTAGTATTTTTCCCTCACTTGAAGCGTGATACTCAGCGACTGCGGACGTGCCGCAGCTCGCTCACGCCAAGTCCATAGAGACGTGCCGTGAGCGGATGGTTGTGCTTTGCTGTTATCGCATGTTAATCAAATAAACATGACAAGAGAGAAGACAGTTTCCTGGTTTATTTAATATCGTTGATCGGACGGAGAAGGAAGTTATTTGAGTTTTGATGGCAAGATTGGGAGGAGTCCTTCGTCGGCCGTTGTGACCCATAACGGAACCCCGGTGTAGGTTTACCACGACATTTTGGTTAATCCGACCATCTCACACGCCATATTGGTGACCTCGACGACTGATTGTTCACGCAACAGTGTTTTCACCTAGACACCGGGTGAAAACTGCTGTTTTCAAGGATAGTTTCATAATTTTAGGGGATTTTTTGAAAAAAATCATTCACATTTTTCACAAGGTACGTGAAAGCTGTAGGTCAAAATATATGTATGCCAGTATTAATTAGTTAGAAAGTGTTACCAGACGAGAAGCACGTTCTTTGCGTCGAAAACGGCATAACTTTCTAAAATTTTGGTCGAAATTCCACGTGTTTGGCGCCTTTTCAAGATGGCGGCCTTGCCGATTCTCTAGAAGAATCTAGAAAATTACTCTTATAGACCTAGTCTATCATTTTTATAGTGAGAGTTTGTTTAATGCCTTCATCCTACTAATGCCACTGTAGGCGAGTAGGAAGGGGGTATTTTCTATAACTTATTTTTATCGTTGATTACCATAATTGGGTAACTCGATCTTAAAGTCCACAGACGAAATCTCGTCAAATTTTTTCACGATTTTTCTAAAAATCGACAGGAATTTTTACTACCGCTTCGACTCGGGTAACCTTTAATAGGTTTAGGGCCAAAATAAATTGTTTCCCTAAATGAATGTCAATAAACGGTCTTATTTGGTCTGCTTAAAAATATTCCCAGGACCGTAGGTCAATATTTTGTACTATTATCATATGTTATTTCAGAGAATGCTGAATATTATATTTGTATTTGGTAGGTGAGCGCCATCTTGGTCGCTGGTTTCCCTAACTTAGCTCAAAGCTCGCCGTGGGCACCCACGTGTTCCCCCCTACCCGGCATGCATCGGGACAGTGAACCTGTGTCGCCGCAACACATTAGCATAAAGTAAGCCGCCATTTTGATTTGGTGGAGATTATTAGTCACGTGTTTCAAATTTTACACGGACAGTTTGTAATAATTTTTTTTTTTTTAATTGTTTGAAATTTTTTTTTTTCAACACGATTGAGGGAGAAAATGTGTAAATAAGTCGTTTCGAAAACGAAATTCTGTCACTAATTGGTGAGATTTTTTTATTCACTTTGAAACGCTTTTGGTGTTTGTAATCGTGCTAGGCTATTCAGCGCCTTATTTGGGCACGCAGTAGCTGATGAATATGCTAATGTGAGGCGAGACAGGGATGCTGACTGTATACTATGTACGTATCGCTCAAAGCTTACTGTCAAAGTCTATAAGCTACATGCTGCCTGCTGCACAGGCTGTGAGCGCCGATCATACACACACACACCCAACACAAGCGACATAAACCAACCGCCATCGAACACAGTCGGTTTATACGTCAACCAATGAATCGATGCGAGCGATTGATTTGGACGTTTATGAAGTGATTCGGTGATGAACGTACCATTATAAAAAAAAAAACGTGGAATGGTCATCACAGATATCATTTTCCAGCGAAATGATACACTTTATCATTTATCAACATAGACTACTGTCAGTCACGTTTTAGATACTATTCTTAAATCACAAATGTCACTGTTTTTCTTCGCAGTCACATTTAGTCTATCAGTTTGAGAACGAAATTTTCTCACGATAGTTATTTCTGAAGTTGAAATTTTTTATAAATACAGAAATATTCGATTTGACAGTTGAGCTATCGCGAAACATTGCAAATATTTGAATGTGTTTTTCGACTTGTGTGAAAATTTTTTTTTTTCACCCAGGTCGATTTACAAAAACTATTATAATAGCTTAGCATAGCTTATCACAGTTATATCTGGCATATTGTTTTTATGTACCACTGCGACCTACGGTTTTCACGCTACCATTTTGCATGTGTGTGACTCAGTCAAAACGTTATATGTCTCATATAGACCTCCAGTTTTCATTTTAATTAATACATACCTTTTGTGAATTTGTGAACAGCACTTAGGTAAAATTTCAACGACACATATTTCTGCAACTAATCTGCGACCCCCGTTTCTCGCACCATGCGACATAGCATGAACATTTGCTAAAGTCTACACTTCTAACTTCAACATATTACAGACATTTTTCATCTGATTTTTACGGCATTGCACAACCTGTCTGCGCACGGCGCGTCAAAAATAGTTGGCATGTGTTAATACGACATGCCATTTTAAACACATTTGGGGTAGGCACAGAGCCAATAGGCCAGCTACCCCAGGTGCTTCATTAATTAAATAATTTCACAAACACTACTTCATCATGTCTAAGCAGTACGACAGCGAAGGATTCATGTCATCGCCTCTAGAAGGTGCGGGTGCTAGACCAAAAGATAGCTATCATCCTGACAGTGAAGACAATGAGGTTCAATTCCGAGCAGCTGACGAGGAATATCAATGCCTCAAAGCCGATTTTGCCCGGATTACTCGGGATAAACGTTTGAATTCCCACTCGAGGAGTGACTCGTCACGGAGTTCTTCACCCCTTGGTAGACAGCCGCAGAAACGAGCTACGAACCTGCCCAAATTTAGAATTGCAACATTCTACGCCTCTGATGTGGAGCTCTGGTTTAATCAAATCGAGACGCAATTCGCCCTCCACCAGATCGAAGATGACGACGAGCGTTATAGCCTAACCTGCGCTGCACTTTCTGGGGAGATAGCATCAGACGTGAGAGAAGTATTGCTGCAGCCTTTCAGGTCAAATAAATATGACAGCCTGAAAGCCATACTAATTGAGAGGCGAGGATTGACAACACCTGAAAGGGTTAATAAAGTTATCTCTGGCGAGAAGATTGGAAGCGACATTCCCTTGCGGTTCCTGAGACGTCTGCAGAAGACTGTTGTTGGAAAGGCGGTGATTCGACAAGCGTTCATAAGACAGATGCCCGCTTCCATCAGAGCCCATTTGGCGACTCAACCCGACAGTGCCTCCCTTGAGAGTTTGGCCGTTTTGGCTGACAGGGCACTAGCTGCAGAACAAGACGTTGAAGAGAGTAAGCCGGGGGTCGCAGAAATCAAAGTCGACGAGACCAGCAAATTAGTTGGTTTGTTAGAAGATCTATCCAAACGCATCAAGAAATTAGAGACAGTAACAACTTCTGAGAGGAAACGGAATAAAGGACGTGGACGAGCTAATAACTACGCTCACGCGCCTGCATTTGTCCCTACTGTACAGGCCTCAGGTTTCAATAGTAGCCAACATAGTCAATATAGAGACGTTCAAGATAATGCTCGACCTTTCGTTCCGCCGCCAAATGCACATGCCACTGAATTTGTTTATGAATCAAATAATTGTACTGATGCACAACAAAATGTTCGACCTGTCGCACCGCCGCCGCAAAATAATGTCGCACAACTGACCGACACAGCCACTGCACAGGTTTGCTATTACCACCACACTTATGGTGAAAAGGCGCGCTTGTGCAGTGAACCCTGTTCATACTATGTTTCATTAGGTCAGCGCGAAGTAGCAAATATCGCGTTATCTCACTCTAAGTTATTATATGTCGCAGATAAAGGACACAAATGCAGATATTTGATCGACACGGGTGCAGCTGTTAGTGTTCTGCCAAAATCTTGCGCTAACGGGATTTCGGGCGCTGACAGTCTCCCCCTGGTGGCAGCTAATAATAGCAATATAAAGACTTACGGCAATTGTAAACGCGTCGTTGACGTCGGTTTGAAGCGCGAATATCCGTGGACGTTCATAGTGGCAGATGTGGAGCAACCCATAATCGGGGCTGATTTTTTAATCCACTACAATTTGCTCGTAGACTTTAGAAGCAGATGTCTTCGAGACATGCGTACAGGCTTAGCCATTGCTGCTTCATTATCTTTGATTAAACCTCTGTCATTGAACAGAGTCGATACAGTTCAAAACGAATATACTAAACTCCTCGGCCAGTTCCCGGAACTGACACGCCCTACGACAAAGGGTGAGCCCGTCAAACAAGGCATAACTCACAAGATTGTGACTAAAGGTCACCCGGTTTTTGCTCGACCACGACGTTTGGCTCCCGATAAGTTGGTTACCGCTAAACGCGAATTTGACGATATGATTAAATTAGGGGTCATTGAACCCAGCGACAGCGAGTGGTCCTCAGCGCTTCACATGGTGCCAAAGAAAAACGGCGAATGGAGACCATGTGGGGACTACCGTAGTTTGAATGCACAGACCGTACCGGACCGTTATCCGATTCCGCATATTCAAGATTTTACGCAGCGGTTAGCCGGATCGAAAATTTTCTCGAAGATAGACTTAGTCAGGGCTTATTACCAAATTCCGGTGGAACCGTCCGACGTACATAAGACTGCTGTTACCACACCTTTCGGCTTGTTTAATTTCACTAGAATCCCATTTGGTCTGAGAAATTCCGGTCAAACGTTTCAGCGATTTATAGACCACGTGACACGCGGACTTGATTTCGTTTTTGTTTTTTTCGGATGACCTACTGGTAACCAGCCCAGATCATAAAACGCATAAGAAACATCTACGAATTCTTTTTGCTCGACTATCGGAGTACGGAATCATCATTGGTCCTGAAAAGTGTCAGTTCGGAACATCTGAATTAAGTTTCTTAGGTCATCACGTTTGCGCCGAAGGAATTTCGCCGTTACCTAGCGCCGTTGACACGATCGTTAATTTCATTAAACCCGAAAAGCAAAGAGCATTGCGTAGGTATCTGGGAATGGTAAATTATTACCACCGTTTCATACCGCATTGCGCCGACAAGCTGACGCCACTCAATAATCTACTGACTTCTGCCAACGAAGTCAGCATTTTCTGAGTCGAAACAGATACTGGCAAACGCTACGCTTCTGGTGCACCCAGATTCGACGGCTCAGCTTAACATCACGTGTGACGCTAGTGATGTCGCCGTCGGTGGCGTTTTGCAGCAATTTTTAAACGGTATGTGGCAGCCGCTTTCGTTTTTCAGCAAGAAGCTGAACCCAGCAGAGACACGCTATAGCGCGTTCGATCGTGAACTTTTGGCAGTATACGCTACAATTAAACATTTTAGACACAATTTAGAAGGACGAAATTTTTTCGTTAATACTGATCATAAACCGTTAACATTCGTAATGTCATCCGTCACTGAGCGTGCATCCCTACGACAAACACGTCAATTAGCGTTCATTGCTGAATTCACCACCGATATTAGATATGTAAAAGGAGAGACAAATTTCGTCGCTGATGCGCTGTCACGACCATCAGTGTCAGCAATACACGATGGCCCAGTGATAGACTATAAAGCGTTAAGTCTCGATCAAGCTAATGACGCGGAATTCACACGTTTGAGACATTCGACTACGTCAACTATGAATTTCAAACTATTGAAATCATTTGATAATCAATTGATCTGGTGTGATGTGTCCACGGGACGCAACCGGCCGTACCTTACCGCGAAATTTCGCCGAAAAGTTTTTTCAAACTTACACGGTTTAGGCCATCCATCGCATAGAGCCACCAGACCTTTGATTAATACCCGATTTGTATGGCACGACATGAACATAGATATTGCTAGATGGTGCCGTACCTGTAAGGGTTGCCAGACCGCTAAAGTTTCACGTCATAACACTCCTGTTTTCGGAAAGTTCACTGAACCTACCGAGCGATTCGATCATGTCCACGTGGACATAGTCGGACCTTTACCTTATGCTGATGGTTTTAGATATCTACTGACTTGTGTCGACCGTTTTACACGTTGGCCCGAAGCTATACCTATGGTAGATATTAGAGCCGAAACGGTCGCCGATGCCTTCTTCAGCGGGTGGATAGCACGTTATGGTACCCCGGCCACTATCACCACTGATAGGGGCGCTCAATTCGAGTCCAAATTGTGGGATAGTTTATGTAACCAATTCGGGATGATTCGGAATCGTACCACGAGTTATCACCCTCAGTCGAATGGCATGGTCGAGCGTTTCCACCGTCAATTGAAAGCCGCCATTATCACGCACGAGTCACCGAATCCGTGGACTATCACGTTACCGGCCGTACTGTTAGGAGTTTGTTCAGCCGTGAAAGAGAGACTGGGCAGGTCAGCTGCTGAGATGATTTACGGGACAACCCTTAGACTCCCAGGAAAGTTTACTAAACAGTACAACGTCGACGCTAACACCGATTTGGAGAATTATTCAGACAAGCTACGCATAGCCATGTCGCATCTCCGTCTATGTCCGCCACGTGACACACAACAACACAACATTTTCCAATTCAAGGAAATCGCTACATGTACTCATGTATTCTTGCGCCGAATCGCAATTGCACCGCCTCTGACCGCCCCTTACGACGGACCATACAAGGTCGTCGCGAGGAGCGGCAGAGTTATGAAAATCCTAGTTAAAGGCAAGGTTGAGACGGTCTCCTTAGATCGCGTTAAACCCGCTCACATGGAGTGCGAGCCTACAACAGGTACGACAACACAGCGTAAAACGCCAAGCAACTCACGGAAGTCGACGGCTACCAGGATGTCTAGTAGGAATCCACAGGGTCCACCTAGACCTGGTAGTGCGGACACTCCGACGTCCAACGGGACGAGAGTCAGTACAAGAAAGTCGACGGCAGTCAGAAGCAATCAAAAATCGGCCACAGTCCCAAAGCAAATAGATGTTCAAGTAAACTTGTCCAACAGAGACAATGCTTACGTAGCGCCGCATTCGCGAGCCCCTGCCGCGTCCCGCGCTAACGGGAACGGCGGTGGTTTACGAACGTATTCCCGCATACCTTTACATCTACGGGGTAAAACCCCGGGTGCTGCTGACGCCGCAATCGACTCGACAAAAAGCAAACATGCGAATATCGCTAATCGCGAAAAAATTTCGACCGACCAAACAGTGCGAAAAACTAGAGTCGGACGCACAATCCAGACTCCTGCTCGATTTGTGCGGATGGTTCACGCCATAGTCGCGCCCAATGACGTCTATGGCGGGCCCAACCGCATACCTCGTAATCATAATGTTGTTAAATTGTAAATGAATATGCCAGGCCTGGCAGAATTGTGTACAGATATGTAAATGTAAAGACATTTTCTTTTAGCAAGTTCATTGCTAAAGCATTAATAGCAATTCTGTTAATTAAATGAATGGGTTGATAGCAGATGGCAGCACGTGAATAATATATCAAGGACAGTTGGTGTTAAGAGGATCGGACAATTCACGTATAATGCTGCGCTTTCAACCGCCCACAATGTAACCACACCCGCTATATTTTTTTTTTAAAAGAATAATATGCTTAGTATAAGAGGTTACATAATTGACAACCCCGCTACTTGCACGAAGCAGTCTCCTACACGTCAGTTTGGTCCTACGTTGTCACTCAGCCGGGGGTAATGTAGGATCCTGACATCGCTTAATCAATGTGGCAGTCATCACCAGATTCCTGGACGCAGCCTGACGGGGATGACCGCCTCGTTGTCATACTGTGGTGACGTGCGCACGCAGAGCAGCGTGGTGCGGCCCTTAGTATTTTTCCCTCACTTGGAGCGTGATACTCAGCGACTGCGGACGTGCCGCAGCTCGCTCTCGCCAAGTCCATAGAGACGAGCCATGCGCGGATGGTTGTGCTTTGTTGTTATCGCATGTTAATCAAATAAACATGACAAGAGAGAAGACAGTTTCCTGGTTTATTTAATACCGTTGATCGGACGGAGAAGGAAGATATTTGAGTTTTGATGGCAAGATTGGGAGGAGTCCTTCGTCGGCCGTTGTGACCCATAACGGAACCCCGGTGTAGGTTTACCACGACATTTTGGTTAATCCGACCATCTCACACGCCATAGATACACGGATTTATCAACATAAGGACGGATAATATAATCAATAAGCGTAATCAATGAGCACGGATTCATCTCGCGTAAGAACTATTAAAATCATCCAGCATAAATTTGTCTCGGTTCACGTGACCTAGATCACTGAACAATTTAATTTAAATTTTCAGTCACTTGAAGTTGTGTCTTGGATTTGTAAAATTTAGATCGCATAATATTTCTCAATAACACAGATTGGTGAAATATTTCCCTTTTAAAATCTGGGTATGCGGGTGCTACAAAAACATAGTGATATGGGTTTAATTGCTATGGTTTACAATGATATGAACATTTTGTAGCTGTTCGAATGAAAACTCGTCCACTGTGAGACAACAATGAGGATTGGGTTATATTTTAATTTATAAGATTTTATTCAGCTGCATTCGCTCAAGGTGCACAATAATTATTCACATTTCTCATTTCTGTCAACAGAAATATATTGAGATCTGGCATCAAATGTGTCAATTTAGCCATTATCCATATATCATAAGTATATTAGTATTATATATATTATAGTGAGAATTTCACATAAATTTCAACTATAACACTTGTCAGCTAAGATGCATCAAATATTCGATTTTACTCAATTATACTCACTTCTAAATCAGTACTTCATATTCTACTAATTTGGGCGGGCACGGTACTTTAAATTAGATCACACATGGCAAAATTGCCCAAATCTAGGTCACTCGCAATAAGAGATCAAGAGAGCAAGAGATCGATAATGGTCCCCGTTTTACCATCGTATTTTTGTCGCTTTTTGTCAATCCAGATGGCCAAAAACCTGTCGCTTCTAAAAGTACAAAAAGCTCGTACACTATGTCCTCATACTTAACATTTGTGCAACTTACACTCGTACAATCGCTGGCAGTTTCCATACTAAGTATACATATGGCGTACGAGGTCTTAAAAACGTTGATAAAACCAGGCCCAGGATAGTCCTAACCTTGAAGAGGTTGACATCATTATTAGGCTATTAACCCTTTAACCGCCAACTTTTTCAATCTGAATTTTAACCCACTTGAAGTTGTGTCTCGCTGACGCGATCCACAACTTCAAGTGAGTGAAAATTGTTCAGATTTGACAAAATGGAGGTCAACTCTTTTCAAATCTTGCTGGATGATGTCACATTTTATCTTTAACATGTTTAAAAGGTGGTACTTAATGTGCTAATCAAAAATAAAAACCCGAATATATGGGGCACCGGCGGTTCAATTAGACAAATCTATGCTTTTGCTTTTCACCCACATGAAAAGATGATTTTTTTTATTCGTCACATGTAATGTTGCTCTTACATGCATACGTGATGCAGTGATGTCAACTAGTCGCCTATAATTTTATATGACCAGTTTTGTTTTAAATCAAATTTATTTTGGGCGACCAGAAAGGATTGCAATGATAGGCGTGTCGATTTAAATTATACAAATGCAAAAACGTCAAATCACTGAAGTTTCTAAACGTTATAATGTACATTAATTTACATTAATAATTTGTAAAATCTATTGTTGCAATAGTGGGGCCCTGGGATATAGTAGTTACCACCGCTGCCTTTCACGCTAGAGTTCGGGGTTCGTTTCCCGGTCTCAGAGGTTTGAGGTAGAGTGCTCGGGCTCAGACCTCTAGGGTTTAAATTTCGAATCTTGTGTCTGGAGGGCAATGTCATCTCACTCATTTCACCATCCTCAGGAGGTTCCCCTGGCGCAATTTAGCCTGTATGTGACCTAAAACCAAATTCATTTCATTTCTATTGTTGCAAAAGTAGAGTGGAAGAAATCGAGCTGAATTTGACTTCATACAGCTGAATATAATAGTATATTTTAGTAAATTGGCGGGTTTATAAGCAGTAAACTTCCGTTTCTCAATTACATTCACCAGGTGGCTCCCACGTAGCCACTCATGCTGTGATAGGATGACGTGACCCTTCAACCGACAAGTTTACTGATGGTAATAATTTGTCCCACTTGAAATATTATCTCGCTACCGCAGCCGTCAATTTTATGGTAAAAACACTCGTATTTGCTTAAAGTAAACCCCCCAACCCTGTTGTTTGATGTGTCAATAAGCATAATAAAAAGGATTCACAAAGGATAGTCATGATTGACTAATAGGGCATGGGGGAGCTCACATTTAACAAAACATGGGTAGGGGGCCTGGAAGATTCTATGAAAGTAATCAGGGTTCTAATTTCATCGAAAAATATATTTTGGCTTGGGTACCTAAACTTGTTACAGTATTGTACGGTATTTCGCATCGCAAATATATAATTTGTCCGAAAGACGTGAACAGAATAATTGATCGAAAATATAAATTAAATGGTGGCTCTCTAAAGGGTAAAAAAATGGCTGGATTTGCGAAAAGTTCTGGGTGACCCGTATTACTTAGTAAGTACCACACGCAAATGAGTGTGTTATCTTCGCTCATGATATAAGCGAACAATATTTTTCCTTACTTTATTACATAAAGCAAAATCTAGTTTCTCTTTTTTACAAGGGGGGGCTGAAAATTACTTCAATAAAGAAAAAGCCAACATGATCATATTATAATATGTTATAGAAAGTGAACCAGCGAGAGCCGAACATTTCCATGAAACTGTTTAAATATCTTGTTTTTTATTTGGCACTGACTTCAAGTCATCTTCATCCACTATGGGCATGCCGTGGATGAAGATGACAATGGTAAATTCAGGCTTAAAAGGATTATATGGTTAATTGGTCAAAAGTAAACTACTATGCTGCTCAGCAGAGCCAAAATACAGTATTTGATTACATGTAAATTTTTTATAATAGTCCCTTGTCTGAACTACGGTCGATAACCCTCTCAGTCATATAAAAAAATGTTCATGCTAAGTTGACTAATTACACAGTTATAGATAACGAGTTATGAGTGAGTGTCAACCTGAAGGCTAAAATCACAAAGACTAAAAAACAGATTGCGCCCAAAACATCTGGTTTAATATAGATCATAGAAACAATGACCATTGACAGTCATAATGCAGGCAGGGTAAGAGACCAAAGACTGCTGGTCTTTAGCCTAGATTATCATGATAATTGGAACATAGACCTTCTCAATATGTGCTGCAACAGCTGCCGGCTATCACATGAATGTCTAGTTTGCAATATAACATATCTGTCCCTTTATCTGACTATAGTGCTGTATAGTAGATATAGTAACTATAACATACCATGGTTTGCAATTTTAAATTTCTTTTCCTGTTTTAGTAAACTTTTCACACAGCTAGAGACGTGTCTCGCTACCGTGGGAGAAAATTAGTCATTTGTTTAATTTGATACTAAACAGTTGCAAATGTTGATGCTTAAGCGCACATTTATTCCCAATAACATGATTTATTCTGCTGATACAGCGGAATAAAACGACTATACCCACTGGGCAGAAGACGTTGTTGCGACGTTGAATCAACGTCATTGACATTGATTCAACGTCGCAACAACGTCGTGGGTAGTCGTACTTAGCAAATTCGTACTTAGCATATTATTCCATACAACGCTGAAATAATTTTTGTATAAATTAAAAGTTTTTTTTCAATTTGACATCATCACAAAGGTCTTAGTTAGCTAAATTTAGTTCACAGAATCTGACGTCTACAGACGTCAGATTCTAACGTCTAAAGTCGATCCCCGCGTTGTAAGAGTTATAGAGGGTTAAGGTGGCTGATGTTTTCCGCTGAGATTAGGCCTACTGTCTGAAGAATATTACAAACGTGGATTTTTTTGGCGGTTGGATTCTTGGGGGGGAGGGGGGTGTGGTGGTCACCTTATATGCTTTCTGTGTTCATTTATACACCGGGACATGGCGAACCTTTGAGGTACTGTGCGTAGCTACTACAACCACACGTTATTCATGTGAAATCATCCAGCATCCAGACGGTTCACAGATGCTCTCCTGTACAGTACACAACAAGCAGAGACATCGACCCAATTTTGGGGCAAAGTTGGGCCAGTGTCGTAGACGGTGGACCCCCATTGGCCCAACATTGTGTCCATTTCTCGTGTTTTCTGGGTTAATGTTGATAGACCAGCATTAGGCTAAATATACAAACTGTTTCTTTCTCCGCTCACTCATAAATATTCAATATTGTTTGGAGCCTCCGAGACCGAGAGAAAGCATGCTCGGCCTTAGATCAGGCTGATCCACTCTGCAGTCTGCTTCGCGACGGGACTAGCTCGGCCTCAGACCGCCAGGGCTCGAATATAAAATTTTGTGTCCGGAGGTTAGTGTCATCTCACCATCCTCAGGAGATTATCCTAGCCTGGGTTAACTTGTATGTGCACAATCGTGGCCTAAAACCCCTTTCATTTATTTTTATTTCCAGCATTAAGCCAATATTGCTAGCTTCAAAACCCACTTATTAACTTGTTGAAGGGGGTGTCCTGGTGCAGTGGTTACGCCGCATGTCTGTCACAACGGAGCTTGCTGGTCTCCGTAACCTCAGACATCATATAATATATAATAGTCTATTAGTTATATACTGTTTTACCTAATCTGTTGGCAACGTCATAACTTTTAGCAAATCTCCATTTTTTCACATAATTATTCACTAGAGGACACTTCGCCGTGTCGACGTCTCGCATAATAGACATTTCACATCATATGTAGTTCTATGTATGACAGCTGTTAAATTAGGATAATGAAGTGTAAAATTACTGTCGTTTTAATAGCCGTATATCATTTCAAGTATGACAATAACAGTATAAAATTGTAGCAATCCAGGTATGTAACATACTTACAAATGAAGTAGAAATGCAGGATGAACCTTTGATAAACTGATATGAAATTATAATAAATATCATTGTTGTAATAATTAATTGTTGTGTTCGGAATTCCAAACGCGGTACAAACTAATGCTATGGATGTAATTGTATGATGGATGAGAGATATTTATTTTTATCAATGCTACCCTACATAGCCTGATACAGTGTACAGCTGGTCAGTCAGGCATAGATAGAGGGAAGAAGACCAGAGAGGGTTGGAAAACAGATAGCAAAATAAATAATAATAAAATATATTTATCCAGGGTAGAATCATTAGTCAAAAAACACTATTTTACATAATCGCCCTGACTATATAAAAAACTATATGACATACATCGACTGTGTAACAATGTCGAATTGTAAAGGTTAAAGTATAATATTGCGGTAATTATGGTAAAAAAGCAAAACATCAGTGTATTGAAATGAACATTTAAAACAGCGTTTGTTGGCTTTGGGTAAAATAAGTTTTTAGTACAATATGAGCTTGTTATGCGGGTTGCAATATCTCTAGATAAACTAAAAAGATCAGCTATATCGTTCGGCTGCAAGCCTAAAAGAGATATATAAACTGTTAGAGCGGTAAAATAGTCTCTCCGCTGACACACACTCAACCAGCCAAGATCCTCATCAGACGAAATTATCAGTAATAATGCGTGCTGCTCGATTTTGCAGGCTTTGTAATAACTTACAATTATTAGCATTGGATGAATACCCCCAAAAAGTTCAACAATAATCAATATGTGACTGAACGTTTGCTATATAATATTTAGTCAAACAGAAGGTGGTAACAATATGTTTTAATTTTCTGATAAGACCAACTTTAGGATAAATTTTCTTTTTAACATAGAGAACATGCTTACACCAATTTAGTTTAGAGTCGATGAGAGCACCCAAGTATTTTGCTGATTCAACGGGTTGAACTTCACAGGCAATGTTGAAGAAAAACATACACAAAGTGAAAAAGTAAGTACAGGAATTGTGAAAAATAGACAATTTACAAATTTTATATAAAGTAGCAAACAGGAAATATAAAACAAATCATTGAATGCTGCATTTGAGCAACATAAAAATTTGAGAAATGAAATCAACAACAAATCTAAGGCCTAAATAAACGTAATCATACTGACAAAAAAGTATCGCTTACAAATCAGGGCTGCGATCAAAATCATTTATAACACTCTGATTATACTTATGGTAAAATAGAGAAACCAATAGCAAAATTAAAAAACAACAAAACTTGTGGTGCTGATCAAATTTTAAATGAATAATCTAAAAAAAGTATTTTTATAAAACTATACACGAAATATTATGTTATCGTATATTAAAGACTGGCATAGTAAGATTGAAGTGAGTAATAGGTGTTGTAAAACCAATCTAGAAAGGAAAAGTTTCTAGAGGAGATCCTGCAGAAGCCGAGAGGAACCTTGAATTTCAATTTATATCACATTGTTTCAAATGGTCAATAACAATATGTTTATATACGAAATCTGGTGATCCTGATCACTACCGAGGCATTGCTTCTAAGAGTTGTGAAGCTGGTGACGACTATTTTCTTTAAACGACTATCATACTATACTATTTTCTATTTATCTGTTTGACATACATTTATGCAAAGCCAATAAAAACAATGGGTAGAAAAAATTTCAAAGCTTGACAAGTGCATTTTCAAATGATATATAGAATTTAAATTTCTTAAGGTTAAACTGTAATTTTGTGCAGATAATACATATTCAATTGTCTTCAAAAACAGATAGATAACATGGGCGAATATTGTGAAATAGGAAATTATAATTCAGGAAAATGATGTAATAGACAGATCTGATTCCAATAGTTATTTTTATCATTTTATTTAATTTTGATGGTAAAATTAATAAGGTGCGATTTAATTGTACGAGGCAATACAACCATGTTTTTACTTAAGATATTATTTTATTTTGTAAAGACAAATTAAATAATAAAAGCACGTATATTAATAACATTTTGTATGAAAGTTGAATGTAAATTGTATGTTTTGTTATATGTATACTCCAGGCATTCTGCATATTTTATAAAGCCCAGAAATATTCTTATCTTGTTTTGACTGCAGAAAGTATATGTATGTGTTCGTCATTACAACGAACATAGGATTATATGTGGTACAAATTATCATGTTGAAAAGGCAATGAAGAGTGAATGTAATGGCGTTTTAATAAGTGAATCGCATCAAAAATACCACAATAAATAGTAGCAGTAAATAGTAGAAATCATAATTTTTTGTATTATTATTGAATAGCGTGCATACCTAAAACATTTTTTAGTATGTCAAGGGGACCTCTAGGCATAACTACCACCCGGTTGTCGGCTTGCAGGTGTGTGCATGAGTTTTTGAGGGGCGAAATACGATTTATTACAAAATCGCAAAAAAAAAAAATTCCGTGAGAATAAAATAATTTATTACAATTAAACAAAACGTTTTAAAATGACACATAATAGACCAGATATATGTACAGTATCATTTAAAATGTAGCTTATGATAAAATAAATCTCATTTGTTAAGTTATTGGATCACAACGAAATTTGTAAACGGTAAACGGTTAAACCGAGTGCTTTCCCTGTACAAGTAAAATCTTTGCAATTGATCAAAGATCAGCCTATTTTTAGAACCAGTATTTTAGGGTGATAGTTATATGAAATATGCAGGATAATACTTTGTTGTGATATACCATATACCTGCATACTATGCAGTCAAAATAATAATGTTAAAATCGATAGTACATGTGTATAACACATGACACCTGGTAGAATGTATGCATGCAAATACATGTGAAATGGATGCATAGAAATAAAGTTAGGGGGACCAGATAAGTATACATAATTATCATAAATATAGATACTGTGGCATCAGCTTTTAACACAAATACATTTTCAAAACCGATTGTGCTTTACAAACCATTAAACATTATTTTGATAAGCTAGTGGCACATATTTTGTCACTTTAAGTATTAAACACGATACTGTGCTCTTGATGTGTAACATATACAGAAATAACATATTAGAATGTTGGCAATTGAGTGAAACATGGAACTTCCATGTTTGAATCAAGCATATTATCCAATTAGCAATTAGGAACAACCCATCTGGCGTCTAGCACAACTACATGTACACCGCGAATTAATACATTTGCTTGTAGTACACATACAAATCGACATAGCTCTGGGCATAAAGTAGGCATTAGCTGACATCTCATGGGATGGGCAGTGGTGGATTCAGCAATTGAAGCCACTTTGTTTACTAGATTTTTCTAATACACAGCACAGCTTGCACAGTCATCCTCTTATGTGCTTTACAGGGGTCCTGGGGCATGCTCCTCCAGACAAAGGAGCATACAAAACCCAAATTAGTGGGGGGGTTTTCTGGGGGGGGGGGGGGTACTGAAGGGAGGGCGCCGCTCCCTCTGGATCAGCTACTGGTGGGCTGCATAATTCGATTGGGCTGATTTACATATTCGTCTGGAGATGATATACCACGGAGAGCGATATGGGCACAGCACAGACCCTAATAAACTGTTTAGAGTAAGTCGTCCTTTGTGCGTGTTTTATAAAATCTGTTGCTTTTTACTATGGAAGTGAATTGACTTCTACAGCATTTGATGATAAAGGGATAGTACAGTTTGATCACAAATTTATCTGCTTCTTTGAATTTAAATTTGCCATTTTCATTGAATAACGTTGGATGACATTACTCATATCAACAAAGTCAGAAGATATAAACATATTTGCTGTGAGATGTGAGCCTCATCTTGCCTAATAAATAGTATATGAGTAAAGTTAACAGATCTGTGCCACATTATATCATTAATGTGTCAGGATGATACATTATGTCAGTAGATCTACATGCATATAATTATGGTACAGTACTATAGTGTACAGAAAAGATAACATAGAACCATAAAGTTACAATTTAATGTTAAAATATGGCATCACAATGTTGGCACATGACAATATGATGTCAATATATGATGGTATAATCTTGTATTAAACCTTGAAATTTTATGTTATGGCATAGTATTCAACATCAGCATATAATGTCAAAATTCGGCTTTATAAAGTGTGAAAATAGCAATATAATTGCCAATACAGTAGTAAGTAGAACCTAATGTGAGCACCCACTCTTAGGAGCAGCCAACCTCCTATGGGAGGCCACTTGGTCATTTCTAAAAAATACATTTTGTATACAAATGAACCTCTTATGTGCAGCCACCTACATTAAAAGGCCACATTACTGTGTCGCAAGGGTGGCGTGACCAAGATCTGCTGAAGGCAGGTCGAAACGTTGCAATTGCAATCGCTTTACACTAAACTCAAAAGTGAGTAAAATTTAACCACAGATCTGACATTTTAGCATCCTTGATCAAAGGCAATATAATGGCATGATATTGCTGTATTATGGATATACGTGACACTTAAATATTCGCATATATGTTATTATATAATGTGAGATATTAGTAATATAATTGAGGGATGTATTGCATATTATAATGGTCTATATCAGGCCTGCTATCGTGTGGAAATATGGCATTGTAATATCAGAATAAGATGTCATGTAAATATCAGAATGTCACTTTGATGTGACGATATGACACTATATATTATATGTTGACATATATATAACCTTCATGGCTTTAATGTGGCATAGATTTAAGATGACACCAATGTCATTTAAAAGTCATTTCAAGGTCAAGGTAGATAAACGTATTCTTATTGAGTGGCTACTGAGGATAGGCATTGTTACGAACTTGGGCAAAATATTGGTTAAAACAAGATTTTTGCAATTTTCTCTAAAAATAAAGGGTTCTTGCCTTTAAAAAACATGTTCAGGTATGGATTATTAGAGTATTCTAATCATTTTAAATGTTTTTTGGGCTCAATAGGTGATTTTAAAGACGATGTATAGAAATAAAAATATGTTTATTCACAAAAATTCAGGTACAAAAAGGCGCTGGATTATTTGCATATTTGTCACATTTTCAAATTAAAGAGTTTGAATGGTATGCTTGAATACAAAGGTTTGTTTTTACTACTTCTCTATTGATCCATATTAAAAAATATTGTCTTCAAGTAGATTATATTGAAGCTTTATAACCTCAATATTATTTTAGATTTTGTAGTTTTTTTTCTGTCTATAATAATTTTGATTGACTGGTAAATTGATAATGCAAGGGTGAATTTGGCGGCCATTTTGGAAAAACTGTAGCTCTAGATCAAATATTATTGTTCTAAGGTATATTAGTGTAAAGCTATATTACATCCAGATTTTTTTTAATTGTTAACTGACTGTTTTCTCTTCATAAAAATGTTGATTGACTGGTAAAATTGCCAATTTAAGTGAGAATTTGGCGGCCATTTTGAAAATACTCTGTAGCTCTAGTGCACACAGATGGTCTCACCACCCCAAATGCCAGTCCCATTGAAACACATGTAAACTGCCTCAATTCCGCAGGCCGATTTCACCATTTTTCACCCTATTAGATATTTAGTGTGACATATCAGGATAAAGCTTGAGATGTCCTTGTTCGAAAACAGGCCCGCTATGGGTATGGTTACCAGACAGATTTTGAGCTACGCCCCCTAGAGTGTAAAAAAGTCAATACTGTTAAAATTGGGCTATAATCCGTGCTCTCTTTCACAGAACAGACACACATCATTTTAACCCACTGTATCCCTGCGAGGTTATCATGAAACAGTTATATATGATATCCTTGACAAAGAAGATAACGTGGGCTTATTAAATATTCACAAAATTATTACTTCTTTGTATTTTATTTTGTTTCAATAGAGGTTGGAACAGCCGCATTAAAAATATTTTGTGTGATGATTCCATAATTAGTAGACACCTCCCTGGATTTCGGCTTATTTAGGGTGGTGAGACCACATGAAAGCCGACAACCGGTCGAGGTTTTATTATAAGAGGTCTGAGAATGCATCCAGCAAGGTTTTAGGTATGCACGGAAAAGTCGACACGAAAACCTTGGATAAGCTCTTTTCTGATTCCTGGCCAACTGATTATTATGGGTGTACGACCATTATAAATATGTTTACTCAGCGCGGGGATCGACTATAGTTGTCAGAATCTGACGTCTACAGACGTCAGAATCTGACGACTAAAGTCGATCCCCGCGCTGTAAGGGTTACCTTCATAGCAGTTAAATATTTACTTTTATTTTTATTCACGTTGGGATAGTGAATGTAAATGTTCCGACCAAGAGTTGTCCCAATGTTGACCCATTGTTTACGACGCTGGCCTAACATTAGAGCAACATTGGGGCATTGTGATGGATTATATAATTTTCTTATCAGTGGATTTTGCTCTCAATAATATGTCATGTGGTGTATAGATGCGACAGTGGAACCTAAAGAGTTAGTGTCGAAATGCTAAGTTACAAGGTTTACCAGGTTAGGATCCAACATATTAATACAAGACCCATAGGGACTACTATTCCCATAAATAATTATCTTGTGCTTATATATTCAAAATACGTTTAAAAGACGTAGTGTATACAATTTGAGCGGATTGTTGTGTCAGAAACATATTTTATATAGTAGACCAAACAAAACTATACATTTTTTACGGCATGGAGAGGTAATAGAGGGCACCCATGCTAGATTAATATCACTTAAATAGGCTAAGGAATAACGTGTGGGTGAATGCCAACGTCACTTTTGATTTTGCAGGTCATTTCAAAGGCCACAAAGCTTAAAATGAGTATTTATCATCATATACTATTTATTACTGGTATTTAATTCTATTATTTTGAGTTACGTTAATTATGATTTTGTTTCGCTAATATTTGTAGATTTTATTATTATTTTATTAATAATTTCAAATTATCTTCAATTTTGTAAAAGTGCGATTTACTTGTACAAGGCAATAAAGCCATGTTTTTACTTAATATATTATTTTATTTTGTAAAGTGAAATAACATATTTAAAGTACGTATATTAATAACATTTGGTATGATGGTAAATTGTAAGTTTGACTTGTGTAATATGAATACCCCAGGCAAACTGTATATTTTATAAAATCTAGAAACATAGTTATATATGTGTTACAAATTATTATGTTGAAAATGTAATGAAGAGTAAATGTAATGCTGTTTTAATAAGTGCAGCGCATCAAAAATACCAGAATAAATAGCAACAGTAAATAGTAAAAATCAATATATATATTTTTTTTAATGTTCAGTTTTGTTATTGTTTCTGGAATGTAGACCCAAGGTTTAAAAAATTAATAAAAACTCTAGTACAGCACTTAAAATACTAGATGGATAGGTCTGAGGCCTCAAGGGATTGTTTTGATATTTCTTTAAAAACTTATGTATCCACTGGCTATGATTCTTTCTCATACAAAAACTGTACTTGCTACTAAAAACTCCACGCCCCGTCGGGCTGAGCAGCGTCATAACAATGATACTTGTGTACATGTATATGGATAACAATACCGCTCTTGAGCGTGCTTATAATGACTTCTTATTAAGCCACAAAGGCTCCACACACAGTGACAGTGACCGAGATAGTTATAGATTTGAACATACAATGATTGTTTCTAAAATTCCCACTTTATATTATCAATTGTACAAAATGCGTGTCTGCAATTGTGTATGTCAATTTGTATAAATAAAAATCAATCTGCTGCTTGAAATAGCTTTAATATGTTGGCGTTTAGGTATAATTTTTGTATTTTATGTTGTATGTTCAATGAATAATGTGTATGAAGTGACATGATTTTTATTTGTAAAACATTGCATCATATGACCTGACATATTGCATTGCATGATTTAATTAACGTACGAATGAATCATTCTTATTATTCCTGATTACCAACACCGATGTGTCGTTCTCTCTGCCACTTCGGAATGTGGTGACGATAATATTGCGACAGGTATGGATTTAAGCTTTCATCCACTTGAAGTTGAGTCTGGCTAATGCAACTGTCAACGTCTTCAAGTAAGTGAAAAGTCCCCATATTTGTTTAATTTCAGACGAAACATTTGCAAAACATTCTTTTTAAACACATTTCATTAACAATAGTAGTGATTTTCATACACTGTCCCCATTTAAACAATGTCGCGTTAGGCTGAAAATCCTGCCCGAGCAGCAGTTTCGTTTAAATGAAACAAGTAATCATTTCATACAGGGGGAGGGTGATGGAAGGGGTCGGAGAAGGCCACTTGCAGTCGGCATGAATCAGCACACGGCGTAGCAGTGTGTAGGCACACACACTGCTACGGAGTGTATGATTTTCATAGCGGGGACTGTCTTTAGTTGTCAGAATATGACATCAGATTTTGACGTCTAAAGTCGATCTCCGCCCTGGAAGACTTAAAATAAATAAAATTCCCGTAGAACACATAAAATAGGTATTCAAATGAAGCATGCGAAAGTTCTAACTAAGACATTTACGATAATTTCGAATTGAAAAAAACACTTTGGTCTCCATAATTTATGCAATTTTTTTTCAGCGTTGATATGAAGGGTTAATGGTTGACAGTGAATAACCCTTAAAGCGCTAAATGTTTTTAATGGAAACTATGGAGACCAAAGGTTTTTTTTCAATTTGAGATCATCATAAATGTTTTCGTTAGCTCTTTCTGATTCATTTGAATACCTATGTTATGGATGTACGACCATTATAAATATGTTTACTCAGCGCGGGGATCGACTTTAGTCGTCAGATTCTGACGACTAAAGTATAATTCCCGTAAAAATTCCCGTAGAACACATAACATAGGTATTCAAATGAAGCATGCGAAAGTTCTAACTAAGACATTTACGATAATTTCGAATTGAAAAAAACCCTTTGATCTCCATAATTTATGCAATTTTGTTGTAGGGTTAATGGTTGACAGTGATTAACACTTGGAGCGCTATTTTTTTTATGCAAACTATGGAGACCAAAGGGTTTTTATAATTGGAAATCAACATAAATTTCTTAGTTAGCTCTTTCTGATTCATTTGAAATTTTAAATACCTATGTTATGGGTGTACGACCATTATAAATATGTTAATATAAATAAGTGGTCGGACAAATAAAATAATGTAGTGGGGTGTTTTAGCGTTGCATTTTAGCATTTTAAAATCATCATCAATGTCTTAGTCAGCTATTTCCTCTTATTCTGAATACCTATGTTAAATAAAAATGTGTAGTCTTTCAGATTCTGACGACTAAAGTCGATCCCCGTGCTGTGAGGGTTAGCCCTCATAGCACTCAGGTATTTTACTCTCATTTTTATTCACCTTGGGATAGTGAATTTAAATGACCTGACCAAGTGTTCTTCCAATGTTGGCCCATTGTCTACGACACTAGCCTAACATTAGAGCAGCATTGGGGCAATGTGATGGATTATATCACTAATAGGATAAGAAACAACGTGTGGGTGTTTGCCACCGTCAATTGATTGATTGATTGATTGATTGATTGATTGATTGATTGATTGATTGATTGATTGATTGATTGATTGATTGATTGATTGATTGATTGATTGATTGATTGATTGATTGATTGATTGATTGCCAACGAAAGATAACATTTTCTACATTTTGTTAAGCTGTTTCGAGTAATGTGGGACGGGCGGCATATGAAAAGCAAACGTGCCTCGAGAGAAAATGGACCTCTTAACGGTTAAATGACAGCAATTTACATAAAACAGTGTCATGAATGTCTGTCAGGGAACAATAAAACAATTTTTTTATACAAATTTAATATAATATATTATGTATTGCATACATCCCATTAAATCAACTTATAGATTTGGATAAAGAGCACTCTAGTCAGTCATCTGTTTATCTGATTTTAATGGGATGATAAAGGCGGTACACGATTCCACGGACAATAATAATTAGACTGGCTGGGAGGCAAGGTAGCTTATACATTCCAGTTCTTTGTTTGCCTAATATCTGGCCTATGGTGACTGATAATGGACGACTGATTTGTAGGAGGTAGGGGGGGGGGGGCAAAGCAGTGACAGGGGTATATGATTATATGACTATAAAAAAGTGATATTCACATTAAAAATCGCATTTTAGGGGGATCATATGGTGTTACTGATTCACTATTTACGTGGAAAGTACTCACGATATTGACCTAAAACTTTGAGTCAGTATAAAACATATGTTCTACCATAACACAACTTATTTTCATTTGATTAGTTTGAATAATGCCACAGATGGAAAGGGTTAAAATATTACTTGATATAGTTACGGTCCGCCACTCAACCAAATAAACAAGTTATGTTCACTGCAGCCGTTCACACGTGTACACGTGGACAAGTCAATTAAGCCTGACGGGTTGAGTAGGTTGTTTTAATTGTTAGGTATGCAGGTGCGTTGTATAATAATCAGGCTCTGTGATCCACTTAGCCTATTGTGTATGCTTTACCAGCATGAGCTGATTAGCACCGCCTTGCAGGTGAGGGGTGGCTGGGGCTCCTGAAGAGTGGGTAACATTACCTCCATGTGCAATTTGATCGCGCAATTACTTTTCAATTATCAGTTTCAATAGTTGAATGTTGTTGTAAAATAATATTTACTTATTTAGCGTCAATCACAGATGTAGGCTATTACTCAATGTGAACATGGTAAATGGGAAGTGAACATAATCATTGATTTAATTTCACTTCCTTTCAAACAATAATTTCATGCCAATATAATGTAAGGTGTCTTACTTTATTTATTTTTATTATCAAATTTGATATGTTTGTATATAAACATTTTATTGACTTTATTGATTTGATTAGATTTATTATAGTATAGGCTTATGTATAACCGGTAAGCAACAATTAGCAAAATGTTGAACAAGATAAGTGAATAGAATGAAACTATTTTCTACAACGGTGCAATATATAGGCTAGGCCTAGCCTACTGGTAATGAAGAATTTCATCATAAACATAACAAAATAGCTCTACACCGATTGATTTAGGATATCTATGTTGAATTCAATAGCTTTTATATAAAGATAAAAAAAACACGCCTATTTGCTGATGACGCATGGGCCCTATCCCAGCAAACATGAGACGTTGCCCAACGATGGTTTACTGTTTGCAACGCTGGTCCAACGGTAAACCAGCGTTGCAAATTGGTCCAACGTCTCATAAGTTTGCTGGGCATAGGCCTATATATATCGCCAGAAATTCACTTAATAAGTGACCGACATAGCCTATATAATATAGGTGATTGATTGATGTTGACAATACAAATTATTGGTATATTGTGGCGCCAGGCTCATTGGCTAACTCAGGGCACGGGTGTATCGGGTTCGAGTCCCGCTGCGGCCGATATCTTTCCTTGGTACACACATGCAGTGACCCAAACTGTTCAAATTTGTGGGATGATGACGACAGAAACGTATTTATAACCGATTTGCGCCGCATCAAAAAACAAAATGACCAATATGTCAAAGTTTACATGTAGCCTAAACGGTCAAAAATATATGTATAATGTCTTTGATTATTGATGACCAAGCATAAATGGATATAAGTCCAATAACTGATGAGCATTATAATCGCACCTCACACGGTTCACATCCTCTACTGCAGATGAAACAAGGCTATAATTCGGCGACGCAATTTTTTTCAGTCACAAAAGGCTGGAAAGCGAAATGGAGAGTAAAGAAATACAAGAGAGCCAAGAAAAGCAGCAATTATCAGAGAGCCTGGCCTAAATCATTAAAAGTAATCTCGACCCCAAGGCCTGAAAATGTCCATTAGGACTTTTCAATGACTGCTTGGGCTGTGGGCTGAGCATGCGGGTATGTAACTGAAATGTTACTGATTCTATGAAAAAACTATTTTCGACCTGATTATTCAAGGGCAAGTCTTTGATATGATCGTCCAATTTTGTACGGGGTCAATCTGTGGCTGAAACCTGTTTCAGCTACTGGGGCTAAAGGTACCAGTCCACCTACAAAAGTCAAAACTTGCCTGGTACATTAAAAGTTTGAATTGCTAAAATATCATTAGATTAAAGCATTTTAACAAACAATACAAAATAACAAAAACTGAAAGAATCTTGATACTCCTTGCAAAGTTTGAATTTGGCTAAAATTGGGTGGTGGGCTAGTTTCTTTTAATTGATTAGTTAGTAGGTGCTTGGTCTTTGTGCACAGGTTGTAGGCCCACCCCCATGAGGTAAATTAACCCAAGAAGTAAATATTTTGAATCAATGATTCGAAACCTCGCCTGAAAAGGAGGGGCTTCTGTAGGCCTTTTGAGCTGTAATCCCACGGGCTATGCTCGGCAATTTTTTCATGTTCCTAATCGCAAGTTATCTTCAAATCCCCCTTGACATCCTCGAACCCACACCCACGACCTTCAAGCCTCGACCCACAACCCCTTCGACCCACAAATCCTCGATCCTAGACCCACAACCCCCTCGACCCACAACAACAAAAGCATATTTTTATTTATCCCATTATATGGTAGATCTATTAACCAAATATTTCTACTTCAAGTAATCTATATCTGGACGCTTCAAGTACCGAAGTTGTTCGGAAGTCCCCACGCTCCCGGGACTTCAAGTCACCCATATGGGACTCACTGCAGGCAGTTAAATTAACTATATATAATTATAGTCAACATAACTGATAGGGGGGGGGGGGATTGTATTCAATCTCCGGGAGGCGGAGGGGCTGGATTATATATCCGCGCCCCGGTGGTTCCCTGAAAATGTCAAATTTGTACCATTAGCTATTAGTTTTTTATCTCTTCCTTTTCTTTGAAAATAAATGATAATTCCGTCTTGCTTGTAAATCACTGTGTCTCTTATTTTTCGTCATCTGGGTTTCTGGAGCCTCTCTTGCAGGCCTATAGTTAGCCTTGTCGTCCTCTCCCAGGCCGTGGATTGATGTATTTGCTTTACCCGAAAAATTCAACAAGGCGGTGACTGAGAGCGAACGCGACCCCAAGGTCCGATAAATGTCCATAACTTTTTAGTGACTGTGCGACCTCTGAGCTGAGCATGCCGGCATGGAACTGAAATGTTGCTGATTCTAAAAAAAACTATTTTCGACCTGATCATGGCCCGTATTTTCCGATATGACAGTCAAAGAAATGTCCCACGATTTTGTATGCAGTCAATCTGTGGCTGAAACTTGTTTCAGCCACTGGGGCTAGCCTACAGTGTCGCATCTTCAAGTGTCTCTCACTTTCCAACACAGTGGTATTTTTAGTCACTCTGATATATCACTGTTTATCATGCTCGTACCACCATATGTACATGATAAAAATTGAGTTTATATAAAGGAAATCACACGTGTATAAGATAAGTGTACAGTCAGGAATTGCTTTGTGATTTTTCTAAGGTTTAGTTATACCGTATTCAATCTAATAATGCCCATAATCAAATAAACGCTCAGTGCACCCCTGATATAGCATGTAGTCTACACTATATATGATAATTAAATAATAGCCTAATCTAATACTCCACCACCCCCTCTAATCACGTACAGGGGGGTGTTCTAATTAATATAAAAAATAAAATGTAGGTATGGGCCTAATAATTTATATAGGCCTATTATAATTAATAACATCCCCGTAGGGCCTAACTTTTCCTTATAAAAAATGTCAACCCAAAAATTGTTTTATACATAGATCTAGGGCCTCATTACCGGTAATTTTGTTATTCATGCAGGCTATAACAGTTTCTGATAGTTTCCATATTTGTCTTACCGGTATAGCCGGTAGGCCTTAACCAGGGATCTGGCCGGACGAATGGTTGCCAACTGGTGGCTTCGTCACTAGTACGAAGCGCCAGCATGTATTCGTACGGAAGCTCATTAGAGTAAGGTAGGCCCTATGTATACAAAAATATGAATTAAAGTCTGCTACTTTTCTCATAATCATAAAATGAGCTACATAAAAAGCTACAACCTATTATAAAGGCACATAACTGATACCAGATATGCCTTATATAGTCCCAAATGTGCCTGGATGTTTAGGATACAACGGGAACAGGCACATTTTGGAGAGTGCATCACGGCAAATAGGCCTAGATGCCTTTAACTGATAAATCCATAGAAATATATCATATATATATTTTGTGTGTGCTACCATGCGTGCAAAACAAGCGTTGATTGTCATAGTTTATTTACTTAACATTAAATAGTTCTCCAAACTATTTCCATTTGGAATGCTTAAATTGCTAGCGTAGCATGAGAATGACCCGTTTGTTTAATACGCCAATGGTATAGAGAATGAGAATGTAGACCCCCGCGCCACCCAGCCGGGAGATAACCCTCGGCACCTTTTAAAATGAGTGGGCTGAGCCAAAGTACCAGGATTACAGCCCATGTGCACAAGAGGAAAGATCAACAAACATGCTGGGCGGAACTTTGGGGAGATGTTTTTTTATTTTCTCACTTCACAGCCAGTAATCACACTGAATTGAATAATCGTCTGAAAATAAAATCGCCCCATCATACAAAGTAAGTGAATATGTAAAAAAAATCGACTAAAAACGGTAAATATTGATATAAGAGCGAAAAAGCATCCACCACGGTGAAAGGTGAATCCGGGTATACATGTGCCATTGGTAACTACATTTTTATTGCAGAAAGAGAAGTAGTGACGTTGACTGTCAGACGGCACTAAATCTGCCAAAGTTAACATGTGTGTTGCTGAATTTCTTGCTGAATCTGACGTTGTAGACGTTAAATTCTGTTCAGATTCTGACGTCTAAAGTCGGAAAGAGAAAACATATCTATAGTGACCGCAGATCAATAACAAAGTATTCAAATGAAACAGAAAAAAATAACAAAGACATTTATGATGCTATCAAATTAAACAACTTTGATCTCCATGATTTATACGAAAGTATTTCAGCGCTTCAAGGATTAAAGCTGGAATTGATGACACAATTTCCAGTTTCAAATGACGAAAACATATATTTATTTATGAAAATAGGCCTGAAAGTATGTATATCTCACTATAAGTTATTTGATGAACTGAGCATGTATCACTAGCAATTACTGTATCATTTTCAATGGCAAAAACTCAAATATTATGCCACATCAATGACCCTTCTTTTAGCATACTGTATATATGCAGATCATTATTTTGTTTTCCAGAGGGAGAATAGCTTCATGTCAAGACAACTAAAAGAAACCGTCCGAATTAATGTGAACAGAAAATCTATGAAATCTGATAATGGCCAACCACGCAAAACTGTGAAAACAAATTATTTAATGAGATAAAGGTACAGGTTTATAGTCTGATATAAAATCTAATGACATATCATCCGTCAGCAGCCGTTTCGGCGCATTGAGCTTATCGTATAAACATTGCCATATCTGTCCTACCAGGTTTTCATTTTCACCTGAATCAAGTGAAGCATTTGTGGGTGACGTGCCTTGCCCAAGAACGCAACGTCTTAACAATGTCCCAAGATTGAGGGGGAGGGAATTGTATTTCTCTGAAAGTCCTGCACCAAGGGGAACTCGAAACCGCACATTAGGCAGCGAAATCGGCAGAGCGCCACGCTCTAACCATTGCGCCATGTACCTCTTTATATTTACACGCATTGTTGTTAATGCTCCAGTCACACTGTCGCGAATCATGATGGCGAACTGATACGGATGTGAATCCTTATTAGATCGCCAGCTGATTCGTCACTGTCGTATTGTTCCGTGCTAGAGCGTGTCAATTCTCCAAAAAAAAATTCACGGTTCTCAACGGTTCGCCGAGCCGATACGGATGTTTCAAACTGTTTAAAACATCCGTACTGCCAATACGAATGAAACCCATCCGTTGTAGTTCCTTACAGTTCGTAGCAGTTCGTATCGGTTCTAATCAGTTCTTTACACTTCGTATTGTTCTTCGTATCGCTTCGCAGCGTTACGTGTTGGCTCGCATTGGAATAGTCTGGCGATGAGCAAGGAATCAGAAAGAACTGACGAGAACTGACTAGACGCAACACGGTACAGATACGGTTGTCGTTGCTTGTCGTGCTGAATCGTTACTATTTACAGCCTGAAGATACGATGCAGTACAATTTACAACACAAACTAGAAAGGATAGCTACGGATTGCAACGTTGCGCAACGATGGAGTGAGATGAGCTACAAATAAGGTAGATCCCAATGCGAATGACGGCGATTCACAATGAATTAATGCGAACCAGGACGTTACCAATACAATGCAGAACGAATGAGGTAGATTCACATAGCGGTAATAATATAAATAGAGCCTTCAGGCTTCGACTCTTATATCATTTCAGTGTTGCCAGGGCAGACTATGATGATCATTGAGTTTCAAATAATGGCCAAACCTCACACAAATTGCAACAGAATTTCTGACTGTTGTTTCCTACTCATAAATATGTCTCCTAAAAACTCAAAAAGTCTCAAGAGATTCGAGTGGCGGGAAGTATTTTTAAACACTGTTTAATAACTGTACCCTTTCAACATATTCGACTATTTTTATATTGGGATGACGAGCCACTTTCTAGCAGTGTTATGTACGTATTTTAATAGTAAACTTGATGTTATTATTGAGATTACCGGTGCCTTCTTAAAAGACTATATTATTTATTCTCATTATACGAATAATTATACCAACAATAACCCAATTTGTACAATTCCAGATTGGTAAAAAAAAATATTTAAAAAAACTTTAAAAATACTAATTTTGATCTAAGTCGAAAAACATATACACAAATGATACATAAATAGGCCTATAGATGTATAAGTTACAACAATTACAACAGTTATTATAGGCTTGCATTTAGTCTGATGACTAAATTAAAGCCTATAATCACTGAATCGTTGGATAGTATGCATACTGATTTTCAGCACTGATATGTTTTAAAATATATTTTTATTAGGCTATGAAGTGGGATTTTTTGGGAGCAATTTAAAAATCGAAAGAATTAAAAATCAGAAAATAACTAGGTGCTAAAGATTGTGACTGTTGCTGCCAAATGCGACTTTGAGCACTATGTTAATACTGAAACTCCATAATGTATCTCACTAAATATATTTTTCTCTTGACCCACTCTATTTTTCTACTTCTAGTCGACAGTTGTCGTCGTCTTCTTCTGCGACATTACATTTGTTCAACTTTATATGTTTCTGTCACCCCGCTTTCTGTTCTCTGCTGTTTTTCTTTGTATGTTTTTTTAATTGTTTTCATTTGCGGTAATATTTCTACTATTAATACTCTTTACCTCGCTATATTTTCCGCTGATGAATTCTCAGTCTTTATCACTTAGTGATGATACACTCCTATCTCACTCTGTCTGTCAAGCAATTTGCTTTATTGTTCTATTAATTTTCTTTTGTTAGTGTTGTTACAATTTATTTTCCGGTACTGTTTTCCTTTGATTTTCCCATACTGTGGTCGCAATCATTACTCTACCACAGCTCATTCTTGTCTACTACTATGTACCCCTCTTTGTTACCTTTACTTTATTCGCTGATGAGTCCCAATTTTTTTTTTGTATTCTACTTCCTTCTATGGATAAAAGTAATCTATATTTATATAGCTTCTTCTGTGACACCATCTTTTCTTATGGGATACCGTTAATAATCTATATTTGAGCACCGATTCTGTTATAAATTCGGTCTTTGAAAAATGTTATAACAAAATTCTAATTAAATAAATTTGATAAGAATAACTATAATGATAGTAATATAATTTTTAACATAACATAACACAGTTTCAAAATTGGACGAAGATGATGTTAATTTGATGGACAAATAAGACACGGATGAGCGCGACATTTTGGAGCCAACAGCTCATCCCTATTGAATCGCACTGGTCCGTTTCAGGTCGTATCAGCTCGTACTGGTCCGTTCCAGGTCGTATCAGTTCGCACTGGCCCGAGTTGCATTCTACTTGAGTCATATTGGTTCGTATCAGTTCGCAGGCTTATTCGCATTAGATCGTATTGATTCGTACAACCTTTCGTATTAGTTCGTGTCAACCCGTTCTGATTTGTATTGGTTCTAGTTCATTATTCTTAGTTCTACTTGGTTCTCCGTGATTCGCAATTTAAACCGTATTGATTCTAGTTGGTTCGTTGTTCAATAAATTATCCACCTCAGGAACATTTTTCTTCTCCATGATTCGCACTCACATCCGTATTGCACATATCGCCAGTATTCATACTAGATCGCCAGTGGATTCGCGACAGTGTGACTTGAGCATAAAACAGTATGCTTTTTCAGAGAGCGATGCCCAGCGCCCAGATTCATCCAGATATTTAAATAGAAATGATCAGCCTATCAATTTGGTAGTAAATATCGGCGATCTCGATCAAAGTTGTTTAACCATCCACCCTATGCGCTGCGACCATTGTCATTGTATTTTAATTCACAGTGATCTCATCTTCAGCAAAGCTTGGCTTCTCCAGGCCCCTGGAGAGGCCAAGCCTTGCTGAAGGGAAGATGGGTGATTGTGAATTGTTACCTCACGTCACAGTGAATACAAATGACTCAATCGTGTAATAAATCCAAACTAAACCTCAGAACAAACTTATTTCGATGGGCTGTATCATCTTTTTTGAAAGGAATTTTATTGAAAAGAAATGCATGTGATGTATGTCACTAGCCGGCAAAGGGTTAAACGTATCAATTGGTCTATCATCATTCTGTGGTAGGAAATTGCGTTTTTATTAGCACGTAAAGAGCACTTTGACGGTCATTTAAAAGCGGGGCTTGTTGTAATACAGCAGCAGACACCAAAAAGAGCCATACTTAACCAGATTCTGTAGCTAGAGAACCCTGGGAACACTTCTAGACATGCAGACAAATGTTGTACCGCCGGTTAAGGTACTTTGACAATTTGATCCTCTGCTATGCTAGTGGGTCATCTAACAAGAGTAGGCAGCTGATGGGTCACTGTTTATTTGTTAACAATTTTCCCACACATAATTATCTTCTCATTTATATTCACTTTATTCGCAAGGTGAAAACAATGTTTATGTTATGTTCTATTATTTAGCTCTGTTTGGCTTTGCACGGCAGAGTGATCACGGACCCCTCTCTATGACATACTCCAGTGCAAAAACAAACAGCAGTAACTGCTTACTTTGCAAGTAAGCAGCTACTGCTGTTTGCTTTTGCACGGCAGTATATATAGTCTCATTAACTAGCGCTCTGTCTCAGACATGACACCGCGGTCTGGGGTGAAACAACTTGTCATGTAGTAAGTTGTCTCTATAATATGAGTTGCCATGATTGCTGCATAAATAGTCTGCGTATAGGTTTATTTTCCATCATCATCGGCGATTAATATTGTGGCAACATGGACATACGCCAAACCTAGATACGCCATATGGACACCTCCATCATGTACATTTATGTCACTCTTAGATACAGCTCCACATAGAGGTAGGTGTATATACACATGTAGGCATAATAAAGGTCAATAACCCGTAAAGTGCTGTGCTATAATATTTGACTATGTACCCATTTGACGTTGTCCAAGCAAACACAAAACTTGTGTATAACATTTATGCAACGTCGGCCAAACGTCTTCGACGCTAAACCATAATTTTATAAATGTGATGCAAATGTTTTGTGTTTGCTGGAGTGCCTCGCTACCTTGACCCACAGATTCAAAATCGTAACATATGCCCATCAAGCTAATTACATGCCCATTTCGCCATTAATTTTGCTATTTTGAACAACAAATCAAAGGTGAAATCGCTGTAGGGCTTCAAGTGTTACCACTTTGTTTATCTGTAAATTTCAGCATATTTTTTTATTGACTATGAGTTGTAAATTGCTGCCGCAATTCTCAACAGTCATTACAGTTCTCACAGTCAATACAAGAATGCAAATTTTATAAAACTTTTAAGTGTTATATAACAAAACGAGATAAAGCGGAAGCTTATGCCTCTTACACTGTGATGGACTGTATCTTTAGCTAGGAAATATAATTACTTTCCTTGAAACTGTGCCCCATGAATCATATATATGCATTATCCGGTAAACGAAATAAAATGGGTCCATGTCTCTCATTTTTTAGCCATTGGGTCATTGGTTTCTCGGCCTAAGTCTCGTCTTTTAGTAATTGGGTCATTGGTTTCTGGGTCCACGTCTTGTTTTTTAGTCATTGGTTTCTGGGTCAATGTCTCGTATTTTAGTCATTGAGTCATTGGTTTCTTGGTCTACGTCACGTATTTTTGTCTTTGGGTCATTCATTCTGGGTCTACGTCACGTATTTTTGTCATTGAGTCATTGTTTTTTGGGGTCTACGTCTCGTATTTCAGTCATTGGGTCATTGGTTTTTGGGTCCACGTCTCGTCTTTTCGTAATTGGTTTCAGGGTCTACGTCACGTATTTTTGTCATTGAGTCATTGTTTTTTCTGGGTCTATGTCTCGTATTTTAGTCATTGGGTCATTGGTTTTCGGGTCCACGTCTCGTCTTTTAGTTATTGGGTATTGGTTTCTAGGTGCACGTCTCGTATTTTAGCCATTGAGTTATTGGTCTCTGGGTCTACGTCTCGTATTTTAGTAATTGGGTCATTGGGTCATTGGTTTCTGGGTCTATGCCTCGTCGTTTAGTCATTGGATCATTGGTTTCTGGCTCATTGTTTTGTCATATAATCATTGGGGCATTGGTTTCTGGGTCTACATTTCGTCTTATTATCATTGGGGCATTGGTTTCTGGGTCCACTTCTAGTCTTTTAAGCATTGGGACATTGGTTTCTGGGTCCACGTCTCGTCTTATAATCATTGGGTCATTGGTTTCTGGGTCTACGTTCGTATTATAATCATTGGATCATTGGTTTCTGGCTCATTGTTTCGTCGTATAATCATTGGGGCATTGGTTTCTGGGTCCACTTCTAGTGTTATTAGCATTGGGACATCGGTTTCTGGGTCCACGTCTCGTCTTATAATCTTTGGGTCATTGCTTTATGGGTCTACGTTCGTCTTATAATCATTGGGGAATTGGTTTCTGGGCCTACATTTTGTCTTATGATCATTGGGGCATTGGTTTCAGGGTCCACGTCTAGTCTTATAAGCTTTGGTGCATTGGTTTCTGGGTCCCCGTCTCGTCTTATAATCTTCGGGTCATTGGTTTCTGTGTTCACGTTCGTCTTATAATCATTGGGCCATTGGTTTCTGGGTCTACGTTCGTCTTATAATCATTGGGGCATTGGTTTCTGGGTCTACGTTCGTCTTATAATCATTGGGGCATTGGTTTCTGGGTCTACGTTCGTCTTATAATCATTGGGGCATTGGTTTCTGGGTCTACGTTTGTCTTATAATCTTTGGGTCATTGGTTTCTGGGTCCACGTCTCGTCTTATAATCTTTGGGTCATTGGTTTCTGGGTCCACGTCTCGTCTTATAATCTTTGGGTCATTGGTTTCTGGGTCCACGTCTCGTCTTATAATCTTTGGGTCATTGGTTTCTGGGTCCACGTCTCGTCTTATAATCATTGGCGCATTGGTTTCTGGGTCCACGTCTCGTCGTATAATCATTGGCGCATTGGTTTCTGGGTCCACGTCTCGTCTTATAATCATTGGCGCATTGGTTTCTGGGTCCACGTCTCGTCATATAATCATTGGGGCATTGGTTTCTGGGTCCACGTCTCGTCTTATAATCTTTGGGCCATTGGTTCCTGGGTCCACATCTGTTCATATAATCATTGGGGTATTGGTTTCTGGGTCCACGTCTCGTCATATAATCATTGGGGCATTGGTTTCTGGGTCCACATCTCTTCATATAATCATTGGGGTATTGGTTTCTGGGTCCACGTCTCATCTTATAAGCATTGGGGCATTGATTTCTGGGTCCTCGTCTCGTCTTATAATCATTGGGGCATTGGTTTCTGGGTCCACATTTCGTCATATAATCATCTATTTTTTGTTTCTTTCAAACCGCCGAGACCGGGAACCGAACCCCAAACTCTGGCGTGAAAGGCAGCGGTGCTAACCACTACCCTAGGGCCCCCGCCCCCGCCTTTTAGTCATTGTGTCATTTGTTCTGTGACTACGTCTTTTTGATCAGTCATTGATTCATTGGCTTCTTCTGGGTGGGACTACATGTACGTCTTGTGTTTCGTGTGGCAGAGTGTTTGTGCCTAAAGTATATATATTTATATCTATATATTTCATCCAAAAGTGACCAGAATGATGCGAGGAAATACAACAAACAATCGAGCGAACGAACAAACGAACAAACGAACAAACACACGAATGAATGTTTGAATAAATAAATGAATGAATGAATGAATGAATGAATGAATGAATGAATGAATAAATGAATAATTGAATGAATGAATGAATGAATGAATGAATGAATGAATGAATGAATGAATGAATTAAAGAACGAATGAATGAATGAATGATTGAATAAAGAAATAAATGAATAAATGAATGAATTAATGAATGAATGAATAAATGAATGAATGAATGAATGAATGAATGAATGAATGAATGAATGAATTAATTAATTAATTAATTAATTAATTAATTAATAAATTAATTAATTAATAAATGAGTGAATGAATGAAAGAATGAATGAATGAATGAATGAATGAATAAATGAAAGAATGAATGAATGAATGAATGCATGAATGAATAAATGAATTGATGAATGAATGAATGAATGAATGAATGAATGAATAAATGAATGAATGAATGAATGAATGAATAAATGAATGAATGAATGAATGAATTAATGAATGAATGAATGAATGAATGATTTGAGGAATGAATGAATGAATGAATGAATGAATGAATGAATGAATGAATGAATTAGGGAATGAATGGATGAATAAATAAATGAATGAATAAATGAATGAATGAATGAATGAATGAATGAATGAATGAATGAATGAATGAATAAATGAATAAATGAATGAATGAATGAATGAATGAATGAATGAATGAATGAATGAATGAATGAATGATTGAATGAATGAATGAATGAATGAATAAATGAATGAATAAATGAATGAATGAATGAATGAATGAATGAATGAATGAATGAATGAATGAATACAATTCTGGCTACTTTTTACCATGTACAAACTTACCTGGATCGAGAGAATAATCAGATGACACATGATTTAAAATTCGAGCCCTGTCGGTCTGAGGCCGAGCACTCTACCTAACGGTGACGGATATTTTCTACAATATTAAATCTTTACTGGCGGGCAATATATTGTTTCTTATTTAAAATAATTAAAAACCTAGTTACCTAATTGAATAGCAGAAGCATAGAGCTACTCAGATCTCTGGCGTGACAGGCGGTAATGCTGACCACTAGTCCAGGGTCCCCTGCTCCAGAGGGGCTCAGACTTTGGGCCACTGTACCCCAGCAAACACGATACGCATGTTGGTTCAATGTTGGGCCAGAGTCGCAGACGATGGACCAACATTTAACCAACATTGAGTTAGTGTATCTGACTAGTTGTGCGCAGACGAGTCGGGGGTATCCCAATAAACACAAACTTTGATGCAGTGCGTTGATGCGTGAAATTATTGTCAAACACCACCTTGTATTGTTTGTGGAATGTCACATAGGCCCCATTTATTGCAACTACTACATAAACAAAGCACTCATCCGAGGAATAATACGCGAGCCCTTAGGCGAACATCTTATTTATTGGAACGAGCGAAAAACAAACTAATAATGACCAACGTTTGTATTCTCAGTACACGATTTAAATGCTAGCCTCTTTGGTTTAACCACTTGAGTACAACACATGTCCGAAATTTATTTCATGATTTTGCAATGCGGATGACCCCATGACCGACATTTCGGTCATTTGAAAATCAATAATAATAAAAGGGTAAAATATAATGTTATTTATCATTGATATTAATGGATAATAACAAACAGGACTAGAAAAAAAAACCCTATAAAAAATACCCGGATTGCTCTTGTGTGCGTCTTACCTCAAAACCATCATACACCGTCAGACAAAATTAGCATAAATTAGCATAATTAATCAAATATAATAAACACTGCTAATATTTCGAATTTACTCTGGGAATTGTGAAACGCTAATATTTTTGTACCAAATCACTTAGTTGTTGGATTGTGTCTACACCCATGTTTTCCAAGTATTAGTTCAATACGCATAATTATTGATATGAAGATGCAGTCATGCATGCTTAAACTTGTCAACCAAATCTTAATGGTTGAGAGGGAGATGTCACAATGGTTAGAGTTTGGCGTTGTGTTTCCATGTCCTTGGTTTACTGGATAGATATAATCTAATTCTGCCGATGTCGCTTCCTGCCGTGCGTGCGGTTTCGAATCCCGCTCGGTGCAGGATTTTCAGAGAAATATCATGTTTCTCCCCTCTCAATCTTGGGCAAGGCACTTTACCCTCAAATTCTGTAAGGTGAAAATGAGTACCTGGTAAGACAGAGATGACAATGTGTAAGATAAGTCCAATGCGCGAAAACGGCTGCAGGACTGTATGCTCTCCGTGGAGTTGAAATGGCACACAAATGAACAGGTCCAGTGACCAGAGGAGTAAAATGTAAAGTCGGATGACAGGTCTTCAGACTTGATATCAGACTAAAAACCTGTGCCTTTACCTATACCTTTTTAATATGTATGATAAAGGTCAAATTCCTTTTATGACCCCATTTACCCCAAAATCTATTGGTGTTTGTCCGGGACAACTTTGAAGAGATAAAAGAGCAGCATACCAGTAGCCGACATCTCTCTCCAAATTAAGAAACACCAAACGTCACGAAAAAACTGCTAAAGGTAGATATAATAATCTATTGGTTGACCTTAAACTAACCATTATTTGACCTTGAAGTAATCGACCGAAGTAAGCTTCTGGTTTCTAATAATTCAAATTTAAACTCAATACTGAACCCAACAAAACGGGACGTTGGCTCAATGCCCTTACAATGCTGGGCCACCATCTGCGACGCTGGCTTGACATTACCTCAACATTTGGTCATAGTTTTATGTGTTGATGGGTTAGCACAGATTCTTGGTGTACAGTGTCGTGCCGCAGTGGAAATACCCATAAATAATCCAGGCAGAGCGCAGTGATCCACGAACAGGCTAATGACACATTATAATTAAGGGGAGGATATATCATCGCTGTTCCAACAATTGGGATATCACTAAAATGAGTGAATGAGTGAGTGAGTGAGTGAGTGAGTGAGTGAGTGAGTGAGTGAGTGAGTGAGTGAGTGAGTGAGTGAGTGAGTGAGTGAGTGAGTGAGTGAGTGAGTGAGTGAGTGAGTGAGTGAGTGAGTGAGTGAGTGAGTGAGTGAGTGAATGAGAGCTACTTCAAGGGTTTTATAGTGAAAAGGTCACGGAGAAAGAAACGAAATTGTTAGATTCGTAGATCCGAATGTACGAGGCGCGGAGCACAGTATATTCGGATCTACGAAACAATTGTAATTGAGTTCTGTCTTCGACTTAAAACACACGAAATAGGTACATCTCAAGATTTGCTATAGACACAATTTATAGTTAGCATGATAAAAGGGAAGTATTAGCCATGCAGTTATGCAGTAGCATGGCCAAACCTGTATATTGTGTCAGACCTACATTAATAAAAACAGTAGATTCGTAGATCCGAATCTACTGTTTTGCCAATAAACTGACGTCACCGGTGTATTTTAATATAAACTATTAGAAATGTGATCAAAGAAGTATGAGAAACTAGGAGCTATTGTGAGCTGTGAATTGTGAGGTAACATTAATATCATAAATGTTTATAACCCTTTAACCCTTGAAACACAGAAATATTTTGTATACTCCAGTCATATAAATGTCGTAATTATCTCTTTCTGTTTTATTTGAAAAAAAAAAATCTTTCGGTGCGGGGATAGACTTTATACGTCAGAATCTGACGATTTCTGACATGTAATGTCGGTTCCCGTACTGAAAGAATTAAACAAATATATAATGGCAATAGATCCATAGCATAGGTGATCAAATGAAGCGGAAAGAGCTTAATGGTGATTTCAAATTAAGATAAAAAAACATGTGCTATCCGTGGTTTATATAAAGATATTCGAGTAAGCAAAGCAAGATTCAAACGAGACAAAATAATACATTTTGTTATGTGTAAATTGTTCATCAACCAAATTATAAAATTATGTAGACATATGATTAGTCATTTGACACTGCTATTCCATCAAAATAGTAGCAAATATATATATTATCTGCATTACATTTGTATATGATTATATACAAGTATATATAATGTAATATGTATATTATATTTCGATTAACATTGTAAGAGCCCCAATTCAGATGGCGGTGAATTATTCGATTATACTTAATAAAGTAAAGATTTTTCTTTTTAGTGTTTTTTTGAATGCCTTGTTACTGTTCTCAGTGTAGCGTGATGATGTTGTTGTGGTATATGGCTAGATGTGAACAGATGGGTGCAGTCCTTGGTGTGGTACTGATGCATGGCTTACTGGCTCATATAGTGCGACATACAGTCAACTCAACAGACACACTGTACAATAAAGGTAACATATTGATATGATAACAAAAAAAACACCGGAATATTGGCAATTTGCGAAAAAAAGGCATAGATTAATATTGGAGGATTTACTCTGGTGCACTGGTTCGTCAATAAGAACTCTTTGCCATTGAAGGAGAGAAACATTTTTTTATCAAACCGTCAAATCTGCCGATATAATATGTGTGCCAATATTTCCCAGTTTACTGCATATATTTTAATGAAAAATAGTAACTAAGAAATGCACAAAACAGAGTGCACGTTGGATAATATTACAACACATTTTTAAAAGCAATATGTAATTTCAAGTTAATCACTTTTTAATTGCTAGAAATTTAAAATGCAGATAAATGTCAAGAAAACTGTAACTGATCTTTCCATGAAGATATATATAATCACTCTCCACGTCCTCAAGCTCATTTATTCCTGCTGCAAATATAATGTTTATAGATTATATCATGGCTGAAGTTGGGTTATTTGCATAATCCCCTAGACACCCTCGACCCACAACCCTTCACCCACAACCCCCTCGACCCCCGTCCCCCTCGTCCCTCAAGCTTAGTAAAGCATAGTTAAACTTAATGTGTACAACCGTGTACAACTGGGTAAACTGGCAAACTTTGCGTATAATCCTAGAGCTTTCTTTCGCGTCATCCATCGTTGAGCTGGATTCAAGTTTTAGAAACAGTGAAGTAAAGGCAATGTTTCAACCTTGATAAGCATTGTCTTAAGGATGCCTATTGTATATTTTTATAAGTGTGTTGATCAAGATGGTACTACGTTTGACATGACCGGTTGTCAGCCGGAACCGATCCTGGGGAAATAACGGATGTCCAAGCAAGCATCCCAGCAAGCAGTTACTAGGGGGGATGGGGGGTTGCAGTTTTTAAACTGGACAATTTTTTTATTTCACTTCATATCTGTAATTAAAAAATACTCACTCTGCATCAAGCAACATATTTATTTCACTTTCTTAGATTTTTTTCTGTCTACAATGTTGGACCCCAGACTATAGGCTTAGTATTGACCCGGACGTTGCGGAGACGGTCGAAGCGAGGCTTCACAAATTTAACCGCCATTTATCGATGCTGAGGGAAGCGAGGCAATATTTTAAGGGCCATTAGATTATCATTTACAACATTATCTTCAGGCAATTATTTATTTCACGAAAATTCAGTCTGGAAATATTTATTTCAAAAATATTCAAGCAACACCCCCCCCCCCCCTGGAGATTGAATGATAGACCTCCAATACTTACTTCTACATTATGAGATGTGTTGGTATGTCCATGGGAGTAGTAGTAGGCCTACATGTATATACTCTCTCTACACTGGGCTGCAGTGCGGCCACTCCTCTCAATCACTGTGATGGTTAGAACCATTTCTGGATAATGACAAAGTATCACCTGTCAGCGTGTGCCTTTCGGGCTCATGATAATGTGTATGTAATAATACCATAAACTGGTGTTGTCTCGCTAACACGATAATCTTACCCAGAGCAAACTGAATGTTGTGCTGTTCATCCAGGTCTCACTTAACATTGCGATACTGCTGGCTCGGCATCTCACTGTGCTGATTCAGCAAAGTTTTATATACATATGGTGTCTTCAAAGCCTGGGTTGAAGACAATTTTACGTTAAAAACGCATGAATAATAATAAATAATAACCTCCTGAGGATGGTAAGATGAATGAGATGACACTGATCTCTACACACAGGATTCGAGATTCGAGCACTGGCGATCTGAGACTGAGTATGCCACTTCTCAGTAACAAATGCTCCCCACAATACACAATATTTAGAAGTGAGCAAAGAAGAAACATCTGCTTTTTATTACCTGAATGCCATTTGGAGAGGGGACAAACTCGTGAGCCTCGACAATACAGGCTGACAACTTTAACCACTACACAAAGTAAAACCAATGCCACCAGGGCCCTTGCTTCCATCCCCATGGCGATCGATATGGTTTAAATGAAAAGATATGTAGCAGACATAACTGAATTGTGGCAAGTGATGACAGTGTATATAATGATGCCAAAGTAAGAAGACAGTCGTCCAACTAGACCATGCTTTCTTGCAATATTACAATATGTGTGCTAATATGATGATATAAATGTGTGTTGTTTTTGCAGGTGTTGATCTCATAAGGAAGGAATCAAACAAGGAGAGTAGCGAGATACAATGGAAAGCTCAGCTGTATAACGGGACGTATCATTTACCACAGCTGCCCTCCCCATTACATTTATCACAAGTCAACACATCTGTACACTCCATCACTTATATATGGTGTACTGGTTCTCCAGACCAGTTCTTCAATTTTCGTCATTTCTTGAGTATTCGCAGTGCTTTATTGTATCTCAATCCTCAAGTGATCCACGTTTATTGTGATAGATGTGAAAACATTGACGGTGTTATGTACAACACGTGGTTCTATGAATTACAAAGTGAATTTCCGCACTTTGTCATCCATCATCACCTCCTTGAAGATATGTGTGACAGAAGGGTGATGCCAAGGATTTCCTTTATTCTTAATCGTTTAAGGGATAATGGCGGAATTTATTTGAATTGGGATGTGATTTGGTTTGGTGCCCCTTCAGTACAAATTACGACAACATCAATCTTTAGCGAAGCAAAAATATTTCACCTTGCTTATGTCAGCATGTCATCAAAACCAGAAGAAAAAGACAGGTTGTGCATGGCAGACTTTATACTAGTCAATCAACTGTTCTGTAGCAGTAACTTATGTATGGGTATTATAAACAGAAATATTGTATCACCTAGAGATTTATGGTCATCTAATAGCATTTTGGAGAGAACTTTATTATACGGTGAAGTAGAGCTTCCTAAGGCTCAGCCTCATGACCATGAGGTAATACCCCGCATAGCGCACTACGTCTGGTTTGGAGGAGGAACTATGCAATACTTATTTTTTCTATCAGTTCTTAGTTGTATTTATATTCTAAAATTAGAAGCTGTTTATATACATGGTGATATCATATTCACTGGTAGAAACTGGGAGCGACTTCAGAACGAAACCAGGTTACATTGGATATATCGTACCAGACCATCTCATATATTTGGCTATGATATTGAATTTATTGCTCACGAGGCTGACGTGGCGTCTGCTGACATCATGGTACAATATGGCGGCATTCATGCAGATCCAGATCTTATTTTTATCAGACCGTTTGATTCTTCAATGTGGCGTTTTGATGCAATAGCAGCCCCCGCCAGAAATATGGACCCACCTTTTCCAGCTGTTATCAATTGGGGTGTGTTTCTTGGCAGACCTAATGCGCCTTTTTGGTGGCTGGTTCAGAAGGCCCAGAGAAACTTCTTGGCCGAAGAGTGGAACTGGAATAGTGCTCGTGTATTATATAAGATATACGAGCGTAACCCTCAGCTATTGTATCTAACACCGGACCTGCAAGTTACCTGCAACGCGCATGACTGCTACCCTAAATGGTTAAACAAAACATGTCAGTTTGATGACAGTCCAATAACAGAATGGATTCTTCATGTATACTCCTTGCATTTCCCTGCTGTCGCTCCATTGCCCCTGATGTATGCAGTGGAAGCATGTAAGAATCCAGCGTTTTTTCGTGAATTAGGTTTTTATATTTTAAGATCTGCTGGCCGACGGTGCGTAGCATGTGTCTGTATGTAGCCTTGAAGTAGCATGCTCTATAATATTATTTATTTATTATCTCTGATATTGTTAAGCATGACAATATTCGTTTTTAATCCATTATATCAGACGATCAAATCGATGTTATTGTGGACAAAATTAGAGTTTTAACATCAAGATTTGGGAATGTTTGTTCCCAAATTAAACAAACATGAGTAATTTTCATGAGTAATTTTCACCCTCTTGAATTTGTGGATCGCGGTAGCGAGACACAACTTCAAGTGGGTTAATATTTAAATTATTTAAGTGCTTAAAGGGTTAAGGTACCTGACTACTTAATCGGTACAAAAGCAATTCTGATTGACACCCTACTACCATCCACAACCTCAATATAGGTCCCCAGAGAAAACAAACAAACATTTAATTGTCTCTTAAATGAAACATGTGCATATATTTTCTTGCTTATTTGAGTGTTTGTTTGTTGCGTATTGCTTGCTTCTGATAAGGCCTGAGTTGTCAAATAAACTTGCCAAGCTTGTCAAAACTTGTCATTGTATAGGCGGATAATCAATGATCCCTGGATCGGGATATTAGGCCTTAAAGCGCTGAAAGTATTTGTATAAACCATGGAGACCAAAGGGGTTTTTCCATTTGAAAAAAAATGAAATTATCATAAATATCTTAGTCAGCTTTTTTCGATTAATTTGAATAACTATGTTATGGGTCTGCGGCCATTACAAATATTTTTATTTTTACACTGCGGGGACCGACTTTAGTCGTCAGAATCTGACGTCTATACAGACGTCAGATTATGTCGACCAAAGTCAATCCACAAACTGTAAAGGTTAAGCTTTTTCAATAACTTTTTATAAAAAAATCCTTGTATATATGAATCAAACCGGAAATACATAGTGTCTTATGTATGTCTGATCAATTGTAATTGTAATTGTAATTTCTTCGCTTTACACCTGCATATCGCATCAAAACTTGATGGACATCCCAGATTTGCATGGTCAATATATATGATCGCCTCCATCGTGGTCAATTAGCACTGAAGGCTTAAACTGTCCAGCAAAAGTGTAAATTCGGTAAATTCGATTATACTGTTTTAGCCCTTGTCCTGCTGAATTGCTTCAATTGTATTTTTCGTCATTTGAAGCTGGAATTGCTAACGCAATTTCCAGCTTCAAATGACGAAAAATATTACTATTTATGAAAAATAGACATGTCTAAAAATAAATTATTGGATCATCTAAGCATCTACTAAAAAGTATTTTATCAAAATTAAGTGATATTTGTATTGATTTAAAACTTTCCTTAACCCCGTATATATACGGGCATAGCAGGACAAGGGCAATAGACTGACGTCACGGGCGTATTTTAAATTACAAGAACAACAACTGTGGGCCATGGGCTACGTTTTCTGGCGCACATAGAGAACTTGAGACCGACATTGTAGTCACGTATTGACTTTCCGTGACCATTAACTCTTGTTCTTCTAGCTTAGTATAATATACGACATTTATAATGGAATGAATGGGGTTTAGGACACATTTGTGCACATTTAGGCTAAGCTGGGCCAGGAGGACCTCCTCAGGATGGTGAAATGAACGAGATGACACTGCCCTCAAGACGCAGAATGCAGAATTCAAACCCTGGCGGTCTGATTCTGAGCTCGCTACCTCTCGGTCACGGAGGCTCCCCACAATATTGAATCTTTGCGAGTGAGCGGGGAAGAAACATTTTGTTTCTTTGAAAATTGAATGCCAGAGTGAGGCTCCGAATTTTCCAAGCAGGCAGGCAGCTTTTAATTAACCTCTGCACCAGGGCCCCCGCTAATATGCGGCATTTAATCAAGCTTCAATTCTAAGAAGATGCCACTGAAATGAAGACAATATATAGCTGCTTATTTAACCACTGAAATACTTTTATGTAAACCAATAGATCAAAGCCGTTTTTTTTATTTAAAATATTTTTTCTTCATTTGAATACCTATATTACTGGTCTGAGACCGTCATATATATTTTACACTTTGAGAGCGAGCATTCAGACGTCTAAAGTCGATCCCCTCACTGAATCAAGTAATTTTATAAATACAAATATATTTCCTTATTTAAGCTGGGAATTGCGTTAGCTGATGTATGCTGTATTCTGTGAGTAATGCCACAACATTTACCTTGGTTGGTCAAGTCATGTTGGCACCACATGGCATATTAACAAGGACGTTCTCATTTTTAATTTGATATGTTATTGTCGGATATTTTCTAAGCTATATTAAAGGTGATCTATCACCCCTTATATGGTATGCATAATAATGTCCCTGTATGGAGTGATTGGCTATCATGTGACCCTCTCAGAGGGTCACATGATAGCCAATCACCCCATATAAGAAAACACCTGTGCCCCATCTTGTGGCAACTTTGATTTATTTGTCACAAATTTATTCATACTATATAAGGGATGATAGATCACCTTTAATTCGACCGTGATTCCCACCACACGAATAATATCAAATAGCTTAACTGGGAGTTAAGAGTGTTAACTATAAATAGTATGTTTATTTAATGGTTAAACATAGGCCCTATGTGAAATAAACAATAGTTATAATATTTTCTTTGGCGTTTAATCCTAAACTAAACCATGCTATATCATGATGTTGCTAAATCCCTCCGACAAAAGACATTCGTCAACAGTAATAAATGTCACGTATATTTATTGCTGAATTTTTGGAGCATGTAGCCTTTTAGAAATACATGTTTTATAAGCACAACATGCTATATACACGTATTCCCCTTCTCCGTTTAACATGTTCAACACATCGTGTTATTTGATGGGATCCCCACAAAAAAATAGTCAGTGACACAAGGCTAGTTATTAGATGGTAATTCTGCGTAACGTGGTACCTCAACCCTTAACCCTTGAAGTCCTCACGATGCATTAAAGCATCATTTTGCATGTCTGAAAAATGACTTAATTTTCCAAAATCTAGGGGGTTTTAGATCGTAAATGTTCATGGAACTGTTTTAATAAAAGCATTTTTTTCATTTACCACCCACTTCAAGTCATCTTCATCCACTGCAAGTCGAGAATTGCGACAGCAATTCGCGGCTTGTAGTGGATGAAGATGACAATGGGAAACTCAGGCTTGAAAGGGTTAATCCGGTAAAATAAATGACTTAATTTTCACCAACTAAAAGTTGTGTCTCGCTACCGCAACCCACAACTGCAAGTGCTGAACATTTCTCATATTTGTTGAATTTGATACCGAACATTCGCAAATCGTGATGTTTAAACACTCATTTAATTCAGAGTAACTGCGATTTGAACGGCTTATAAAACGGATTAAAAACGTCGCGTTCAGCGGTTTAAGGGCTAATACTTGAGACAAAGTACAATGTTTTAGCTACAATACAACACATCTTGTGTGGAGTGTGGAGTTTGTGTTCAGATGGTAGTTAATTGTAGTTAACGTGATCTGGTAATGTGTTGAGTAAGCATTTTGTCACACAAAATTCAAATATAGGCCTATGCTGGATAAAATCAAATATATGTCATAACATGCTGACAAATAACCTTGTTCCTCTGACTCATTTGTGTTGGGGGGCCGTGCTTTTTTGTGCGAAGAACATGATGTTAAGTCGATAAATGAAGAAACCATTGTACGTGCATCATGTTAATCGCATACGCCAAGAATGCAGTTACCAACTTAACCATAAAATAGCGTAAGCAAAGCCAGATTCAAATGAAAAACTAATTTGATTAAGTTATATATCAAAAGCATACTATATTTGTGTGTAGCACATTTCATATGATGGTAATTTAATTTAAAAAGACATTTCATAAAAGAGCAGGTGTGTTTTTGAGCTCGAAACTATAGTACACATAATATGCGAGATCTTGTTGACTTCTATTCGTAGGATAAGTATATTAGTCCAGGCTGTTAGGGGTTTCTCTGTGCACTTTTGGAAGAAATTACCATTTTTCGCCCAGATAATCAGTAACATGTACTCTTTCGATCCTGATATAGCGCAGTCAATTCTGACACGATTAGCACCTAATTAACATGTAATTAGTATCCATAATTAGCAAAATCTAAAAAAAAATCCGTAGAAAATATTATCTCAAGAATCGATGGGTCGATTTCAATGATTTCAAGTTCTGTTATCTGTTAGATGGATGATTGACACAACAAAAATATTTTTGTGATCATTCATTGTCAAGGTCACGTGCTGTGTCGAGGTCAAAGTCAAAATCGAGAAAAATTTGACCATTTCGGACATTTAATAGCCTATTTAAAATGTTTCAAATTATCCAAAATTATTTGATATATTATTAAAAAATAAGATCAACTTTAACCTTTCATTTGTGGGTTTAATGGAGTATTGATCTAATATACGGTGTCTTCATTGTTTGGACACGTGGTTCAACCATAAGTTGTCTTTTTCGCACATGTCTCGTAAATGGATCAACGTTATGATTTTAATTATTTTCTTTTAATACACTGTGTATTTTAATGTTGTGCAAAATGTTATGCACTATTATATATCGCATAAAGGTCAAGGTCAATCAATATCTTCAAGGTCAAAGTCAAGGTAATATTCGAAATATATTTGGAACCTAGTGGCTTTATTTTGTGATGGGTGTCTCTTACATGGAATTAATCAATTTAACATATTTAATGCCAATTTTAATTATTTGATAGGGTTTATTTCAACTTGGAAAAACTTTTTATCTAAGCAATAAAAAAATAGATTCGATACGTGTAGTGCATACATAAATGGCAAAATAGCCCACGTGGTGAGCTTGTCAATTTAACGATACAATCGATGATGCAAAATATTGCTCGGTTATTCAACATATTCAAGCAAGTAACATTATCCTACTCGAACATTTAGCGTTTGTTAATAGTGTGCATATTTATACACTGCTGAAAAGCAAATACGACAGCTACTGCAGTCTCTGTGAAACAGCACCAACACTTGGAATGGGCTCAAATGTGTGCAGCGTTCAAATTGATTCTTTGTGTTTCATTCTTGATAATTGTCGTTACGCTCAGTGATTCTCGGCTCATAATATTGCTTTCTGATCCAAACCGGCAAGGTTTATTACTGTTTTAAATCTCAAAAGTTCCCTAATAATAACTGATCCACACGAACAAAGTAAGCTTGAAAGATAATTGTGTACTAAGCAGCTTTGATGAAGAATGAATGTGTCTTTACTGTGCATACTGCTATAGTAGTGTGTAGAGAAAGCGTCTGTATTGCGGATACGTGTGAAAAAACTATTCAAACATTTAACATGTTAAAGCGCTCTGATGTTAAATCAACAAACCATTCAGAGAAAGTACACAGCCAATGTTAAAATACTCGTTGATATGTTCAATAGCTTCCACCTCTCCTCCAATCCCCAGAAGGTATGATACAATTTGCCTGCCATACAATGAGCTATAGCTGATATTAAATATGTACATTGCATTTCATTTTCATGAAAGCACTGTCGATAAGCTTTTCAAGTATGAAAATACATACAAACCTTTCCAAGACTGACATGAGATGAACAGAAATCCATCTTGGTTGCCAGTTTGAATGATGGTGCATGAGATCATTTCAAGACATTCCTCAACGAGTCGATGATATGTTGATTTATAAGGCTGCAATGGTTCACGCAACACCAACATACCATATAATACATGTATATAATTTCGATGAATATGTACCAATTACTGTCATTCTCTTTATGTTGAGCGAGAACTCTCTTCTTTAAAGTGTGATGGTGTTGTTAGAGGTACCGAGTGAAGTGCCAAAGCTACAACAATGGATGGGTGTGCGGACCAAGCTAACCCATACAAAGACAATCTTCATAGAAACTGGGATACATTTTAGCGTACTTAAACCATCATTTTTTTAATCTTAGATTCCCGATGTCTAATCTTTATTTGACGAAACGTATCATTTATGAAAAATAAACAGTGGTCAACTCTGACAGGAAGCATGTAACGCTTGGAGTGGACACGACTTTCCGCTACATTGCGTTACATGACATATATGTCAGGATATGTTATTTCCCATGATGCGTGTTCTCTCCACATTCCATGTTATTATATGGGATATGACAACACCTCTTTCATGAGAGGATAGGTAAAATTTCAGCATAATGGAAATGCTCAGCTCATTCCACCACCACCACATTCCTCTGCAGTCCCGTATGTAGCGCTTGGCTCAGTGTCCATTGATGACACCAAAATCATCGAAGAATTTGTTGTGATTCTTTGTTCAAGAATGCAAAATAATCTTATCCGTAGTGTCTTTGTTTATTTCGCCATCGCCGTGTGCAGCACCCATAGAGCAAGAGAACTACACAGAAGGCTACTTATGAATGTGATCGGTCCTTGGTCCAATCCATCTCGTATGGGTGTATAGAAAGTGAATCAGGCTGAACACCTATCCTCAAGGGTGTGTGGCCGTAGTGTGATATTCAGTCTGTGTAACCTTGACACTGGCATGACAAATACTAGAACCTTTCTCCATTCACTAGTGGGAATTATCTCTTGCTGACCTGACACCTCTATGGCTCATTGTACATGTTGTGGATCCCAGAGATCTAAATCTCGATAGGCCTATGTGAAAGGAGCTCTCACACTTAATCAAAGTGAGACTGACAAATCAAAACCTACGAATTTAAAATCAGTTTTGACTTCTTCAGGCCAGTGTTGTTTGAGGTGAGTGTTCCGATTATTAACGTGGCTTATTTATTCCCTCTACGGGCGCATGCTATGGACGTTCTGTTGCCCCGCCACCCTCGTCCAAGACAAAGGAAGAAACGTCGAAGTCAGAAGTTCATGAATCCATCAGGTTAATGCTTTCCAATAAAGTTTTTATGCATCATTGATTGTGTTTGAAAAGTGTTAGATGCAAAATTATGTGATTATTTTCGTGCGTCAGAAGGAAGCATAACGAAAAGAAAATCATCTGGTCGATCAAATATATTCCTAATTTCACTTTAATTTTGATCTTGAAGTTTGTTTAACATTGACCTTTATGCTATATGAAATAGTGCATAAGATGTGAAAAATCAATAGAAATATTTTAAAAGAAACCTATTGAAATCGACTGAATCATTCCTCCGATAACGATCCATACACGACGTATCTGTGGTATAGCCAACTCATGAGTAGATCACTATTCCAGACCACAATGATCCCGGTTTTGAAGATACAGATTACATTATGCCGTCAAAAAAAAGCTGTCAGATTGTTGTATCACGTTTTTTAATGTGAAATAATTATATGTACATTGAAACATTTAATATTAGCTTTTTGCTCAGAATTTTGAACTTTGCTCACATCTGACCTAGACTTAGCCGCATCACGCGACCTTGACCACTAATCGTCTCATGAATATTTTTATCGTATAGGCTATGCGTTAAATAAATAGCACAATTCAAGATTATTAAAATCGATCTACCGATTCTTGAGATATTATTTTTTCCGGATTTTCCGTGGTTTTGCTAATTAAGGAAACTAATTAGATGTTAATTAGGTGTTAATAGTGTCAGAATTGACTGCGCTATATTAGGATCGAAAAAGTACATGTTACTGATCATCTGGGCAAAAAATGGTAATTTCTTCCAAAAGTGCACACACTCGCCCTATTTTGACCCTAACAGCCTGGACTATATAGTGAATCCATCGGCGATGCTTCAGTTTGGGTGCCACCTGGTGAATCAAACGGCAACGATAATTTCTAATGCGACACCTGGTGATTACAGTACCTGGTAATAATAAATTCTTTATAATACATAAATGATGAAACTCATCATTTTGTAAAATACCCAAGTGAAAAAAAAAACACATTAGTGATTTTTATACAGTTCATCAAATAATTTATTGAAATTAAATTGAAATCAACTTTTTGACATTCACTGATGGAAATAATTTTACATGGTCGATTACCGAACAAAATAATTTTACATGGTCAATTTGTATGAATCCTAATTCACCTCTCCGCATGGTCAGATGTGTATAGATTTTAACATAAATCCCACTAAAACCACAAATTTAAGTATTTAAATTTAAAATCTATTGTGGTGATCAACAATACTGCCTCCCGCGTCAGAAACGGGAAACTTACCTCCCTCACGATATTCCGTTTTCAAAGAAACATTGTGTTTCTTCCCTGTCAAACCGTAAATAATCGATATTTCTGGAGCCTCAGTGTAAAAAAATGTAGGAAACTATTTTCAACCGACTTGGGCAGGTATGGTCAATTGACAAAAAGGTAAGGTGGGATAGGGGCTGGGGAAATATTTATATTTGCGAAAATACATTCGAAAATTCATTCATTCGTACATTCATTCATTCATTCATTCATTCATTCATTCATTCATTCATTCATTCATTCATTCATTCATTCATTCATTCATTCATTCATTCATTCATTCATTCATTCATTCATTCATTTATTCATTCATTCATTCATTCATTCATTCATTCATTCATTCATTCATTCATTCATTCATTCATTCATTCATTCATTCATTAATTCATTCATTCATTCATTTATTCATTCATTCATTTATTCATTCATTCATTCATTCATTCCCTCATTCATTCATTCATTCATTCATTCATTCATTCATTAATTCATTCATTCATTCATTCATTCATTCATTCATTCATTCATTCATTCATTCATTCATTCATTCATTCATTCATTCATTCATTCATTCATTCATTCATTCATTTATTTATTCATTCATTCATTCATTCATTCATTCATTCATTCATTCATTCGTTCGTTCGTTTGTTCGGTCGTTCGTTCGTTCGTTCGTTCGTTCGCTCGTTTGTTGGTGCGTTTGTTTGTTCATTTATTCATTCAATCATTCATTCATTCAGTCATTCATTCATTCAGTCATTTATTCATTCATTTATTAATTAATTCATTCTGTCGCCACTGTGTAGGGGTGAATCAATCCATTTGTCACAACGCCTCCAGTCCTCAACTTTACATAATGACGTAATTAAGTGAAAAATGTTTATTTCTCTATTTCTACATTAGCAACACCGATCGCGCCTAATTTATTGATTTTTTTCCAAGAACCCAGATTTGGTATGTTGGACCAACGTCGTTGAGGTCCAGCTCTGGGTCTACGTCTTAGTCCTGCGGTAGGACAATGTTTTATTTATGAGCAAAAATGCGGCGGGTAAAATGGTGGCACCCTTAGGGATTTTTTTCAATCGAGAAATTTAAAATGGCCGCCATCAACAGTATATCTGGGCCAATTACCACAAGGGAAACACATAAAAAAGAACATTCTAAGACAAATTAGCGGTAAGTATAACTATTGAGTAAAATATGATTGTAGACATCAATACTTTATACATTGCATAATGGGTAAAATCCAAGATGGTCAAACATTTTTTTTACAAATTGTTGACGTAGTATGAGCAGGCTCATGATTTTAGTGTCTACTTTAAGGTTTTCAGGTATGCACAATGGTGGGATGGTCAGAAATCACCTTAGACATAGCATTGTGGGTGAAATGCAAGATAATCCAATGTGGCCGCCATTTGTTCAAGGTCAAATGTTAATATAATAAGTTTGACAGAATAGACTTTTGTGTCTAACATAGAGTTTCCGCATAGGCCCAATCTTGTAAAATTTACAAAAAAAATAATTTAAAGATTGTTTAGATGACGAAAATAAAGAACGTCGTCAATAGGCAAACAGCATGACCACCAGAGGGCCATGACAGGGCAAGACATTGTGTATAACGTTTTTTCCGAACTGAGATACAGCAATAGTTGTGGTGTCTACCACAGTGCTTTACGTGTGTCCAGCATTGTTTTTCGTCAGAATAGAAGCAGATTCTTGATTTTGGTCTTTATTATGTGGTTTGTGCTCTGGTGAGTTGCATTATATTAGAATCGTTAATTAATTTTGTTCGATTTGCATCAGTTTATATCTCACAATGCATAACATTTGTTATTTTCATAAACTTTTACATATAAATTAGCGGCCATCTTTAATTTTATAAATAACTTTTTTCCCAATGGTGTCAGACTGTCACCCGTTGGATTTTCATTCTGGATATAGTCGAGCATCAAAATATGCAATAAAACATGGTCTGGATCCTAAAACAAGGTTCATTGTAAAATGGTCATTTTGCCGCAGGACTATCTCTGTGTTTTCTGTGGTACACATGTCATATATGTTGTGGCTATGGTAGGGCCATAAAGGTTCTACCTCTATGGTAGGACAATTATAATATAGTGCTTGACATCGTTACTCCAGGGACTATCCAACCCGAGGATAACGGAGCTGTTCGAAAAGCCACGGTGTTTCAGCATAAAATTACCCAGCCAAGTCTCCGACCGTCTGCATGGGCATAGATGGGGTAAAATTCCCTAGACATACCCAGAACCCCTTATCGGACGAGTGAATAAATAACCAACCATGCCCATTACACCACCGTCATCATTCGTACATCATTCATTTCATCTACGGATTGAACAGTTTTAACCTATTACATGTCACTTAAATGATCGTTCAGGCCAAAAAGTGACGTAAAGCATTAATTTACCACTACGCTATGTCGCCATGTTCCGCGTGGATCGACATCTAGAAACTGTATTTGTGTATGCAGGAGACCGGCTTACTCTAAAATTGTTATGATAAAAGTGCGGCGTACCATATTCAAAAGATAAATTCACATATAAAATCTGAAGTTTAATTCCTCGTCCATAAACCAACGAGATATAAATATGTCATTATTAACTAATCTATAAGGCTGTAATCAATGAAGGGTGCCTTGCTGCATTACGCAATCGATCGATTGCGCAGGTAGTATTTGGAGCCTCTGATGACATCATTACAGAATGTGTTATTAGGGACTAGTGTTCAGACACGATATGTACTTCATTTGAGGCCTTGTTGACAAACATTCATCCATGCTCGGTCGCCTCCGGGTTCAGCTGGTTCAGCTGGTTCATTCTAGAGGAGGACACCCCGCCAAGGATCAGCCGTGGTGGAACAGTGTGGTAATGCTGGCTTAAAGTTAGGGCAACATTAGTCCGGTCCCGGTGGCGAGATATTAATCGATAAGCATTAACCTAGCTTACCACATTGCACCCCCCCCCCCCCCCCCCAGCCAGAACACTCACACGTATGACGTGGGTAGCGGATGAAATATTAAAACCCCCCGCCTCGTGGCACATTTACTGAGATATCGGCTGGACGTTTATCATGTTTATATACGGTATCAATAAGGAATATGTACTCTTAGAACAAAAGGTTATGTGCTGTATAGTATGTGTTCTATAGTATCTTATGTTATGTTACGTTATGGTATGGTATGACATGGTATGACATGGCATAGAATGGTATGGCATGACATAGAATGGTAGGGCATGGCATGGCGTGGTATAATATGGCATGACATGACATGGCATGGCATGGCATGGTATGGTACCCCGGCAAACACGAGACGTTGAATCAATTTTGGTTTAATGTTGGGCCAGCGTCAAAGACGGTGGACCAATATAAAACCAATATTGTTTCAATGACTTGAGCTTGCTGGGCGGTACGGTACGGTACGGTACAATACGGTACGGTACGGTACTGTACGCTACTGTACTTTACGGTAGGGTACAGTACGGTACGGTACGGTACGATACAGTACGGTACGATACGATACGGTACGGTACGGTACGGTACGGTACGGTACGGTACGGTACGGTACGGTACGGTACGGTACGGTACGGTACGGTACGGTACGATAATATGGTTCATATTTACTTTTCGTTGTTAAGCGCAAATGTGAGTAATTTTTACCCACTTGAAGTTGTGGGTCGCGATAGCGAGACACAATTTAAATTTTGTATTTTTTTTTCATTATTATTATATCATTATGACCTATGCCCCGGAAATGCCAAGAGTTGCCGAGACTGTCGGACAGCATAAGGCAAGTATCGTTACTCTAGTAATTGAATTTTCCTGGTATTACGTTACATACAGTCTCGGCTCCCATGTCGTCATACATACTGCCTGACAAACAGTATGGGGATTATTATAATACTGGAGATCATGGCGTGACCATGCGTGAGATCAAGTGGCTGGCCACCGTGAAGTGCTCACTCAGCTTATGTAACAGACACTCCCAGAGACAAGAGTCGTTAACCGTTCAGCTGGAAAATTGTTTGCTTCAATTTCCATTCATTTGAAGCTGGAATTGCTGACGCCATTTCCAGCTTCAAATGATGAAAAATATATTAATGAGTAGTAGACATTATCTATATAGAATTATTTGATTCACTAATCATCTACGCAAACAGTTTCAAATCAATTATACTGATGTTTCATTTCGTTAGAATCATGCTTGAAAACGGTATATACTTATATCTTTTATTCATTTTCCAGCTTTAAATGAGTGAAAAATAGTTATAAAAAAAGACATCTCCTATGGTGAACTTTTTGATTTATTTAAAAACATGCTTGAAAAGGTATACATGCGATCTTAGCAGTATAATGGTTAATATTATATCAAACAGGAACAATTTAAATTTTCAACATCATCCAAATAAATATATTAAAACAACATATTAAACATATTAAATGTTCTAGAGTCGTTTATAATCGGCTTGCGAATGACAAGGGTTAACCTTCTGCTCACTGAATTATTTATTTTTAATCATGCACAGGATTTTACTAATTTGTTTGAGAGCAGCTAGTCTCAGGGGCGCACCAGTGAGTCGATGGTGGAAGTCAGACCATGGATAACTATTGACTGAAATCCATGTACACAGACATTCCTCATAGTTAGCAAAAAAGGGACATTTCTTCATTTTCGCGAAGACATAGAGCTTTTGTAAACCCCTACCCATACTCCAGTACAGTATTGCATTTAATATATATAATAATAATATATATAATATAATATGATTTTTGCATTCGCTCACTGAACAAACTGCCAGTCAACCAGTAGCCACTGTCATTCTTATACCGCTAAGCGACTATAGTTTTTTTAAATCCATTTTATTAGCCGTTCAAATCACCGTTATTGGGATCGAAATGAGCGTTTAATCATGAAGATTTGCAAATGTTTGATTTTAAATAATTCAAATATGACGATTTTTTACCCACTTAAAGTTGTGCGGCGCGGCAGCGAGATACAACTTCAAGTGGGTTAAATTTCATAAAATATACACATCGAATTGAAACTCCAATCGCCCATATTTTTAATGATAGTTCGGAAATTACATAAATCTCACGTAATCGGTCTGACGTTCTGGCCGTAGCTCCTGGCTCCGTGTTGGCCAAGTTGCTTCGGCATGGGATATGACACATGGTCATTCTAAATATTTGTGCGCCTCTGAGCTCGGTGGTTCTCTGATAATTGAGAGGTTCTTTTTGATTTATTGACTAGTGGCCCCTTTATTGAACAATTTTACTTTAAAAGTGGTTAGATGACGATTATATCCGTCTTTAAAAATATATGCGCCTCTGAGCTGGGTTCTCTGAGGATTTAGTTATAGATGCTGTATTGATCAATTAATTGAGTAGTGACATCTTCAGCAAATAAGACTGCTTAATAAAGTGATGTTGTACTTAATATGTTCTATATTAACCAGCTAAGCGCGACTATAGAGTCTAGTTGTTTTTAATCCTATCATCAGCTGATAATATCACTGTTATTTGCGACTGAAGTGAGCGTTTGAACATTCACCCAAGATCTGCAAATGTTTGGTCTCAAATTAAACAGCTATGTGTAATTTTTACCTATTTGAAGTTGTGGGTCACTGTAATTTGTTTTTAAATTTAGCGCTTTAAGCGTCGGATCAGCCACTCAAGCGAGTGGCCGATACGAGGGTTTACGTCTAAGGGGTGTTACGTCAGATACATTCAGATTATCTGTATTGAGTGATGCGCACACAGCATGCATAGCGTTAATCCCTCATTACCAGTGTGGACAATTAACCCTTAGCACACTGATGTCGACTACAGTTGACTATAGTATTGTTTTCTCATGTTTTAATTGTCTTAAAACTATTTTTCTAATTGTTTCAGACAAATTTTCAGTCACTTGAAGTTGTGGATCGCGGTAGCTAGACACAACTTCAAGTGACCGAAAATTTAAATTATTGGCTCAGCGCTCTAAGGGTTAATAAGCAAGTGTAATCGGCTGTTTGGCACACTTACCGTCACTTTCCATAAGCATTAATCCTTTAAAAGCGCTAAAATAAATAATGTAAATTTCCACCCACTTGAAGTTGTGTCTCGCTACCGCGACACACAACCTCAAGTGGATGCAAATTATTCATATTTCTTCAATTTGAGTCCAAACATTTGAAAATCTCAATGTTTAAACACTCATTTCATTCCCAATGACAATTAGCGTTGGTTAAAGTCTTGTTTACTGGCATAGTTCTTAAATAGTGACTATCTGAGGAGAAAGGGATTTGATCGGCGGGTAAAAAGACTAGAACTGACCATAGTCGCGTTTAGCGGGTTAAGGATTAGGAGGGGGGGGGGGGTGGACCTGGTTCAGTGCTTACAACGCTGAATTATTTTAATATAAACCATGGAGAACAAAGTGTTTTACTCAATTTGTAATCATTATAAAATGTCTTAGTTAGCTATTTCTGATTCTTTTGAATACCTATGTTATGGGTCTACGACCATTAGAAATATGTTTACTCTTACAGTGCGGGATCGACTTTAGACGTCAGAATCTGACGTCTGCGGACGTCAGATTCTGACCACTAAAGCTGATCCCCACGATGTAACTGTCAAAGCTGCTGCCTAGCACACACGACTACAGTCATTTATTTTTAATCTGTTTTATCAGCTGATCAAATCACAGTTATTGGGAACGAAATGCGCTTTTAAAAATCAAGAGACAGTGTACTCTTTAGAAATACAGATAACCTGCCGCCCACCTATGATCGCTCTTCTAGGACTATAAATATGACTATTATCACGTCTCATCGTATCCTGAATTAATCGCTGATATAATAAATTAAGACGAGGCACGTTGAGCGACCACAAATGAGTAAGTGAAAGTGTTCACATTACGGTGACTCGTTTATATTAAGGGTGAGCAGCGCAAATTCACCAATCACACGGTGAACAATAGTTCAGAGCAGATGAACAGAGGCGTGTATAGTTACGCTTGACTGCATCTGGATATCCACCGTGCGATTGCGTACGATTATGTACACAAAGACCAATTACGGTGATTGACGTACGCCAATAAGCTACATTGCTGGGCCCGTTGTGGAGAAGATTTATCGTCCAAATTAGACTATAATTCAAATTCAAATGTCAAATGGCTACCTTCTGGGTCAAGACTTATTAAGGCTGTGCAAAATATGCTGTTGATTTTTTAGTGGAAATTTGGTCTGCTAAGTATGTTGTACATGCATGTAGTATGTACATTTTCCATATAATATATAATTTTACTGCTGATCTTCAAATGTTTGTGCAATACATTCTATTTCCCAAAACAATACCTAAATGTAAATCTGGTTTAATTTGCACATATATTTGTATTTACGCATTCATTTGACAAATACATTGCTTAACAAAGGGTCAGACTGTGCAGAGAAAGGTGAAACTGTCTTCCCAGCAAACAAAATACATTGACCCAATGCCGGTTGAATGTTGAACCACAGCCTGCGACACTGACCCAACATTAAACCAGCATTGGGAGAAAGTATCGTATTTGGTATGCTGGGTTCGTTTCCAGCAAACGCGATGCGTTGAATCAATGTTGCCTTAATGTTGGGCCACCTGCGACGCTGGCCCAACATTAAGGCAACATTGGTTCAGCACATCGTGTGTGCTGGGTTCGTGATCTATTGTGTATGAGGCAGGATGGAATACGTCTGCCGGGATCTAAAAGGCACCAGAGATCACAAATTGAATTTTACCGGACGACCTGACGTAACATAATCGATCCATCATATTTTTAGTGCGTCCCTCATTCATGAATTAGGTGGGGATGTGATGAGAATGTTATATGCACATTTTATCGAAATAATATTATTTTTTTTGTGGTTCCTCAATCATTTATTTAGAAATTTTTGTTTTGGGATAACTCTGAACTTGAATGGTAAAGAAATAATTTCAGAAGTACATTCTCAAGGCATGGTATGCTATCGTAAACTAAGATATACACACAGTCACACAGAAAAGAACAGATAATATTTCTTTAATACGAAACAAATACATGTTAGGTTGAACATATTTTGACGTAATATTTTCACTCCATTTAATCTGTGTACCGTTGGCGCGATCCACAGCTTTGAATTTTATCAAAGTAGACAAATTGTAAACTAGGTAAAATTAATAAATGAATGAACGGATGAATGAATGTTTAAATAAATATATATCGTGTTTTCAATTTGCAAAATTGCAAATTACATGATGTAGAACAGAAAATCAAGTCACCAGATCATGCTTTAAAATCATATACACACAACATAATATGTGTAGGCAGTCACAAAAACACAGAATAGAAAAATATATTTTTACTAAAATATAAACAGCATCAACCCGATACAGGGTAGGGCTAAATTTAAAATAGTCATGTGATATTTCGGTGCAATTGCATTCTGCAATAAAAGGCTAGTTAGTTTGCATCATATTATCCTCCACGCCTGGTTGGTTGTGATTATATTATCGTCCATGTTTGTGAGATGGCGCAAAATTATTGAGACGTGCTTTTCTAAAAGTTCAATACGGATTGCAATTAAATAATTTCGCTTGTTTCAATTCACAAAATATTGATTAATCTGCAAATTGAGTGACAATTACTTAGATTTGTGAATTTGTTTATGGAACGATGGGTATTTGTAAATATTGTGGACTAAGACACGTGCCATCGTCACCAGTAAAAGTGCTGGTGATACATGCTGAAAAAGGCCATGGACGTCATTGACAGGTTTGACAGACATTGTTTATTGTATTATTTATATTTTTCTACAACTTTGCAATCCGAGAGCCTCGGTGTAGTGGTCAGCACTTTCAGCTGTCATCAGCCATTGTGCTGCTGAATTGTTTGCTTCTATTTTTAATTCATTCGAAGCTGAAATTCCAAACGCAATTTCCATCTTTAAATTACAATCTTCAAAAAGATATCTATTTTATCAATTTCAGTGGCTTTTTATTTAGTTTGAAGCCAGCTTCAACCCGTGTATATACGGTAACAACAGGAGAAAGGTTTAATTTATTGGAAACATGATATGACGTGAATTAATGCGATGAGGGAGTTTAACCCTTACAGCGAGAGAACCGACTTTAGACGTCAGAATCTGACGTCTGTAGACGTCAGATTCTGACGTCTAAAGTCGAATACCGAACTGAAAGAGTACATTATTTATAATGGCCATAGACCCACAATATAGGTATGCAAATAAAGCGGAGAGAGCTAACCAAGACGGTTATGATGATTTCAAATTGAAAAAACCCTTTCGTCTCCATGATTTCTACAAAAATATTTCAGCGCTTTATGGGTTAAAGTGTAAGGACACACCTTGGTTAGGTAGACACTCCGACCTGATGACACTAACTCAGACTTAAAGAGACACCCGTTTGAACCGCTCTATTGCGGTGCCTTTCTGGACCGTGCGATCATCAGTCAAAACCTGTGAATTAGCGTCAGGGAGCGACCTGAGGTGATTCCATCATCCTGTCAGGGCGACACTAACATAAGAACGCGCGCAGGATGTAGGGGTGGATGCACTTCAAGGTATAAGAGACCTTTTCGTTTATCTTCTTGGTACTCAGCTATATTTAGTGTCATTTTGTTTCACATTGATGCCAAAATTTGATTAAACCTTACAGTGCGGGGATCGAGTTTGGTCTAAAGTTGATCCCCGCACTGTGAGAGAAAAATATGTCTAATGGCCGTAGACCCATAACATAGGTATTCAAATAAATCGGAAAGAGCTGAATATTTATGATGATATCAAAATGAAATAAACCTTTTGGTCGCCAAGCTTTTGTAAAAGTAATTCAGCGCTTTAAAGGTTAAACACCTAAGTGTAATTTCTCAAAAGAAAACTCTGAACCTCCTTATGGATGTGATGGATTATACAATTTTTATTCGGTTAATTTTATCCGTAATATGCCACGCGGTGTATAAATATGGCGGGAACAAATCCGACTCAATCATCTAGATTAGCAATATCTAAAAATAAATGTTTTCTCAATTTTCTAATGGGTGTTGTTAATGAGTAATTTTATTTAAAAAAATGATGACAAATAATTGAAAAACCCGTTTTTTTCATTTGTATTTAATTCTTATCAGGTCTCATACACAAATATATACCATCATTGTACAAAATTATTAAATATGCATTTGAAAACAAAAAATATTATTGTGTATGTTATGCACAGGTGATCAGTACCCTTGCCACGCTAGACATCCATATTTTTTTTAAATACGAGCACATGTTAGTGAAAAATCACTGGCGTTTTGAAATACACCAAAAAAACCCTGTCCGGAAGCAAACACTGTCATAATTGAAATGATTCTGAAACTAGGTATAAGCTTGGTATAATAAAAACTGATCAATTGATATACGAAGCCATCTAGTTGTTGTTCCTGATTCTTTTTTCAATAGACTAACTATTTTATTTGAATAAAATCTTTCAACCTTCTAGTTCTGAGTAGAAATTGAAGAGTTACCAGTTTTGATTTGACCGAAGTCCTGCAATAATTTTTTTAGAAAAATATTTTGAGAATAATAATAATAAAAAAACAGTAAGATGTACATCATCTCCTTGAGAAGAAATAGTGGTAAGGTTTTTAAAACTGCTTGATAATGAAGCATTCGAGTGCACACCAAGCAGACTAGGCCTCTGTGTTGGAAGTTTGCCACCGCCTCACATGAATATACATGTACTATCAGACATTGTTCGGTGTCGAAAACGACACTGAAGTGGGTATCGATTGCATTTGTTAATTAAGTCATTGGAATTATGATTGCTAAATACTAGACAACTGTGACAGGATTTTTTTGCCAAATGTTTTGTTTAATAATAAAAAAATTGTGATTACAAGAGTGAAACCTTTTGAAAAATGAACGAATATATCTCAGTGTATTTGATCATTCTTCCTAAGGTGCTTACCAACTGCGTCATACACAAATACATGTACTTCATGAACCACAGGAGCTCTTCTAGCACTACCCACTGACTCGCTCTCACGACCTACTAACTAGTCATCCTGGTTATCCTAAATGCTCCGCGAGATCTTTGACATTGACTCTCAAACTTTAAGCTAATAAATATGTTACACTAAAGTGATTTTTTACCCCAAATGAGAACATTGAGCATGTGTACACATGTGTTTTGCTCCACAGGAAAACAAAAAAGTATAGTATGTTCAGCATTAAATAAAACATACAGTGTTGTTTAGTTTAAATCACAAACCATCTTTTTCTGAAATAAAACTATTTGTGAGTCCGTGGAATGCGAGTGGGGGAGAGAGGTGTGTTGAGTTATCGGGTGAGGTGAGACGAGAAGAGGTGGTCACTTGTGACCTCTGTCTCAAGATGCTCATGATGAGGAGGCTGAGAGGAGGAGGATGCGGACACAGGTGGACCAGTCAGCTGGTATCCAAGGACTAAGTGTTGAGAGGACGTCTGTCTTCACAGCTGAGATCGCCTGCCCGTCCCACCTACAGTGCACTGGAATGGCAAACAACAGTAATTGTTCACTATTCAAATAATTAGTTGATGCTATTTTCCTTCACCCGAGTGCAAAGACAAACAACAGTAACTGCTTACTTTACAAGTAAGCGGTTACTGTTGTTTGGTTTTGCACGGCAGTATTGTCCTGGGTGTCCCATGTACCAGACCGTTGGCATAGGAATGAATAATATACTGCGAGTTAGAAATCAATAGTGTATAGCCGTCAATTGCGGGCTGAATGATCTTCTGGATGGTGAAGCTGCTGGTGTGGTGACTGTGGCTGAGAGTCCTGTGATCCAGTTACTCAGTCAGTCAGTGAGGCAGACAGCGCCGACACGCCACACAGGCAAAGACACGATCCCGTCAGCCAGCCAGCCGCCCGCCAGCAGAGCAGGAACCTGCAGGCGTCTTCAGCAATGCTGCAGCAGACCACAGCACGTGTGCTCTCACTGTGAATTATTAAGGTGATGAAGACCACAGCGTAAGCCTATCTAGAGGAGGACAGTACCATACGAAGCTGCATGGCCTGCCTGCCCATGGCGCCAAATACGGAGTACCCACAGCTGATGAAGGATTAGGCCAGACTACCACAGATAAGGTGTGATCCACTGATAGGATTTCATCTGGTGGTGAGGGTGGTGCTGTCAATCGGCAGGTGTTACTGGACGGCCTCAGGATGGCCCTGGTCCTCAACCTGAGATATGCTGAGAACCTGAGGGGGAAGACTGACCGCCTGGCCAAGGTGTCATTCAGAGGTAAGACCTAAGTCATGTCGCAGGTGCGACGGGGGTACTATACCATGCGATCAAGAAAAGTTGATCAAGTGCTGTTTTGTTGTTGGGCCAGCGTCGCAGACGCTGGTCCAACAACTAAACAGCATGTTTAACTTCACTCCATTAGCTGGGATTGGGAATATCAGCATGTTAGGCCTATTGTATTTACGGGAATAATAATGCGTTACCCACTAGCACAACAATATCGTCTGACGATATTATGTCACAATGAATATATATATATATATATTAGAATTCAATAATTGTAACAATAATAATATGTTTCTCGCTACGATCACACGCGACGGAGTCTGGCGTTAATGTTGAATTTTTTTTAATGAAGGACAGGCCTACATGATGACATATGAATGAGAATTCTATAGTATTACGTTTTTTGACTAATATGAAATGCGCTCGCATGGCGGTATTATTTTCTCACTATGTTTCTATGAAAATTTATGATAGTATACGAATCGGAATTCAGTAATTATCATACGTTCCTAGCAACTGTTTTGAGAAGATATAGGCCTATATTTCTAATATGATGGTACATGAACCAGAATTCCAGACTGAAATGAGAATATTCTGGAATAGTTGTGTATCCATGTATGAATATAATGTAATTAATATCGAAACCTAGAGTCTCGTATGTACCACTCGAATGAGTGTGACATACGTCACTAGTGGTTCATGTGCTAGCTAGATCAATTTTACATTCTGCATTTCACATGTGTTCACATCCCACTACTGTGAGGTATTTAAATCAGAGTCTACCTTTCTTCATAATTCATTGGACACATAATAAATATATAATTCGTATTATTATAGATATAGCATATGGAGACAAGAGCAAGTTTAGACATTCTACTCCTCCACGTTTTGCAGCGTTAGAATTGGATTCACAGATACTTAAAAATCTTACACTAATGTAAGACTCCATAGTGTATTTCAAGGATGAAGCCTTTAAGGCGCTGAAATCTTTGCATATAAACCATGGAGGTTTTTTTTTCAATTTAAAACCATTATAATTTGTTTTACCTAGCTGCATCTAAATATCTATGTTATGGGTCTATGGCCATTATAAATAATTACTCTTTCAGTGCGGGGATCTACTTTAGACGTCAGAATATGACGTCTGCAGATTCTGACGTCTAAAGTCGATCCCCGCGATGTATGTGTTAAATATTTGCTAATCATGTGTGCATTTTGTGAAAAAAGCAAACGCAGACTTGTGCTCCGATTACGTGACAATTCTATTCATAGACTAATCTAATTGTAGTTCCTGATTCTATTAGTATAAAAAGAGAACTTAGAGGGGACATAACAGACGTCATACAGTCACTGTGTTATTGTAGGTGATGTAGCCAAACACATCCCAGAATAACAATAGTGTCCCGTTGTTACTCTATGATAGACTGACATCTGAGAAGGTGAACATGTCTGCCAGTCGCCATTATGTCTCTCCAAGCCTACACATAAACGGCCGGCCCCGATGGCTCATCCGGTCCAGTTTTGTCTCGAAACTCAGAGGTGCTGGGTTCGTATCCCGGTCGAGTAGTTTGTTTGTCATCGAAGTTGCGCATAAACAGTGTTCCAGACTGCTCAAAGACATGGAGTGTGCAGTGATGTACTATGGTACTGTGCACTATTAAGAAACCTTGAAGATATTCGATAAGAGTAGGACGTAGTCTCAATCTCGGGCTTCCTTCTGTCGCGATATTGCCAAATCGTGCAGAAAGCGACGTGAAACAATATGCAATCATTTCATACGCATAAACGTTGCACCGACGTTGTTGGATCAGCGTCGCAGAATTTGGACTCGCACTCACTCACTCACTCACTCACTCACTCACTCACTCACTCACTCACTCACTCACTCACTCACTCACTCACTCACTCACTCACTCACTCACTCACTCACTCACTCACTCACTCACTCACTCACTCACTCACTCACTCACTCACTCACTCACTCACTCACTCACTCACTCACTCACTCACTCACTCACTCACTCACTCACTCACTCACTCACTCACTCACTCACTCACTCACTCACTCACTCACTCACTCACTCACTCACTCACTCACTCACTCACTCACTCACTCACTCACTCACTCATTCACTCACTCACTCACTCACTCACTCACTCACTCACTCACTCACTCACTCACTCACTCACTCACTCACTCACTCACTCACTCACTCACTCACTCACCCACTCACCCACTCACTCACTCACTCACTCACTCACTCACTCACTCACTCACTCACTCACTCACTCACTCACTCACTCACTCACTCACTCACTCACTCACTCACTCACTCACTCACTCACTCACTCACTCACTCACTCACTCACTCACTCACTCACTCACTCACTCACTCACTCACTCACTCACTCACTCACTCACTCACTCACTCACTCACTCACTCACTCACTCACTCACTCACTCACACACTCACTCACTCACACACTCACTCACTCACTCACTCACTCACTCACTCACTCACTCACTCACTCACTCACTCACTCACTCACTCACTCACTCACTCACTCACTCACTCACTCACTCACTCACTCACTCACTCACTCACTCACTCACTCACTCACTCACTCACTCACTCACTCACTCACTCATTAATGCATCCATTCTGTTATTTATTCATCTATTCCTCCATTCTTCTTTTAAACTCACACCCACACTTCATTCTTTTATTATTTAATGTGGTCATGTTTACACTGGGTCGCCCACGCAATCACACCAAGGTGATAAATCACATTTTATTAAAATGCATTAATATTCATGATCATCACGTCATCCCTCGGGGATTACAAGACAGTGTCTGCCTCTTTAATATAAAGACGTCCCTATCAGCAAACACTAGATTTTGAACCAGTGTTGGAATGATGTTTGGCCAGCGTCGTCAATTCTTCGTGATTACCGGGCTTTTATCTTGGGAAGATGACGTGTGCTATTTCTGACAAGACGTTTCTCTCCTCGGTTGAAAAATGTATAAATAATAAAACGGTATCATCAGGACAGCAGCTCTCAGATTGAACTAGACGTAAGCCTATCTAAACGCCGATATTACATTATATTTTGTGAAATTGTGCTCTGCCTTTTCACGACTTCGTGGTCTGAATGAATGAATAAATAAATGAATGAATGAATGAATGAATGAATGAATGAATGAATGAATAAATGAATGAATGAATGAATAATGCATGAATGAATAATGCATAAATGATTGCTGGTTGATGTCACATTTTATCTTTAACATTTTTAAAATCTGGTACTTAATGTGCTGATAAAAAATGTAAACCCGAATATATGCGACACCGGCGGTTAAAGGGTTAGCAACTACACCAGGGCGTCGTCACATTGGAGCTGACAGGACATAACTGCCATGAGTCTTTAGCCACGGTTTACGTATCAAAGATTACATTTATTTCTCAAAGCATTGAAATAATTTGGTTTCTAAAGGGTGGTGTTGAGCTCAATTTAAAAACAACACTGGATTAAGAGTTTGTGTTACCTGTTCACTGGGTGGGATTAACTCCATATTATGAGGGAGGTAGCGATAAAGAAACAATGTCATCCACTTTGAATAATATGGTGTATGGTGTGCTGTACAAGATTACAATCAGCAAAGACCACTACATCTATGATAGCAATGATCAAAGTAGAAATATTAGATATGTGCGTTCCTTCTCCTGTTTTTAAATAAAAAACTATGTAGCTGTGTCTCACCTATTTTATTCCTATCAAAAGTGTAAATATCCTCTTAAGAGACTAATACTGTGTCATCTAAGCTGTTTTGTGCATTTCCATCAGCACGAAACACTTCACCATCAGGTACGCGACGTTGAAACAATGTTGGTTGAATGTTGAGCCAGCGTCGCAGACGGTGGGCCAACATTCAACCAACATTGTTCCAACGTCTTGTACCGGCTGGCTTTACCAATATCATTGTAATTTCTATCCATCGTCTGTAACGCTGGCCCAACATTAATTAGACATACATAGAATAATGTACAATGTTGGTCCGATGGTGTGTCATGCAGATGATTTCTGTGATGGCAGACACAGCCTTTGACACTGTATGCCCACCACGACTAACTGTCAGTGTTGAGTCACACTGGAGGCTTTTACTACAGAATAAGGTAAACTCCCGGATTTCAACGCATGGCAACATTTCGTGAAAAAGTTGCAAAAAAGCGTTGGGCATTGGACCAAATCTGTTTGTTTTTTTGGGATACCAGTAATTTTTTATTAACATATTTCCGGACGGAAATGTTTTATTTATCTGGTTTCCTCATGACCAGTTCACGCAACAGATGGAAAGATGGGGACGTGCAGGTACATTGTTAGAGCACCGGATTGCCTTGCCAGTCATGTAGGCATCTCGGATTCGAACCCACGCTGATCCTGTGTGGGTCTTTTAGAAAATATCCTTGCTTCTCTCCTCTCAATGTGACTAGGCGATACTGTCAATTTTGCTCAGGGCTACCAATGAGGTGCTACGTGATGCACAGTCCTTCAACAAGAGATCGCTATTAGATTTAGTTTTAGATTTAGAATGCTATAAATAATGGGATTATGTTAAAAGATCCTCCGTAATCAATACTCATTTACTAAATGTTCTCATGATTATTCGGATACGAATAAAAACATCATTGTTGTAGCAATTTGGACTGTTACATGACATAAAAATAAAAAAGCGCAAAAAAATCGCACTTACGATATCGTAACGTAGGGAAGCTCCAGGGGTTGTCAACGACATCTCTGAATATAAACGACATCATCCTCTCCCCGTGAAAGTAGACCCGTCTGTCAGCTCCCCTGTGCTTAAAGACTGTTTGACGTCCCAACAAACTCGAGAACTTGACCCAATGAATGAATGAATGAATGAATGAATGAATGAATGAATGAATGGGGCTTTAATAAGTTTAATACATATTTTTAATATCAACCCCTTGAGCGCTAGTGATTTAATTCGTTGTACATTGTTATCGGTTGCTCCAGTATAATACACCAGTATAATACAGGTCACAGCTTTTCGGATGACTCTGTATCGCGTACAGTGTCTGTTATTACGGATCACACAGACTACCCGGCAAACAATTTTGGTTTAATGTTAGAGCAGCGTCGCAAACGGTGAGTCAACATTATACAACCATCGGGTGAACGTGTTGTGTTTGCTGGGTATGGCGTCCTGAATTGACGCTGACACTTTGACCAGTTGACTATTGCATTGTGCCGTGGCCTCATCACTGAAGATGAATTATTCATTACTCTCACACGTGTGTGTGAATGCGCCGCACTGTACGCATGCACTTGTCTGCAATGATATTCTACGACGAAGGCAGTATCTGCTCACTTGTAAAGTATCAGTATCTGCTCACTTGTAAAGTGAGCAGATACTGCCTTCTGGCTTGCACGGCAGAGTAAAAGCTTCGACCCGGACTCATTTATTAGTTTTTTTCACCATATACAAAAGCTACTTACTTGAAAACGAAAAAGACAAACGACAACAGCAAGAGCTAACAGCAGTACCTGCTTACTTTTCAAGTAAGCAGTTACTGCTGTTAACTTTTGCAGTTGACTATAGTCTCACACAGTCAACCAGTCGGGCAAACAGCAGTAACTGATTACTTGAATGGTAAGCAGTCATTGCTGTTTGTCTTTGCATTGTAGTTATGAGAGGCATCAGATGGTCAAGAGATGAGAGCTTTTGTGATATATCATAAATGATTAATTAGTTCTCTTTTCCTGCCTGTGTGATGTTATGTCATCAGACGATTAGAGATCCGCATCTCTCCTTTGTCTGGTCTGTTTGAACCCGCAAGCAGTATTGTCGTTGTCACAAAACAACGAAGAGCCCCAATTGAATACACGAGGTGACATGAATATTTGATGGATCAGCTAATGTAGTATTTTCAGTTCTGTTTGTGTAATTCTTCACTTTGGGGACGCCATTATGCATGTTCCTGCCTGTTTCCACATTTCTGCTGATAATTGTATTTGTAGTTAGGTCATCAGGATTATGAGCGATGTTACATTTTCATCTGATAAATTTCAGAAAAATATTTGTTGTTCAAAAGGATAAACTGCTGAGCTAAATCCTTAATTAAATCATTGAGAATGACAGAGAGAGTCATATTCGAATAGTAGATCAGATTTGATCAATTCTGACGCGTGAATTTATCTTGTACTTGAAAAGTTTATTAGCAATGATCCTGGCCGGATAATGTTTTATCTAGATGTGGATCGGGCGTTTTATGCCAGCTATGGATCAATGATCCCTGAGGTAACAACATTGACAGAGTCATTACGGCGTCAGATAGCCGAGTGGTAGACTTCATAGAGCCAGGGTCCTGTTCTACAATACCATATTTCTCGTTCTTTGTTAAAATAATCATTGACAGAGTCATTACGCCAGATAGCCGAGTGGTAGACCTCACAGAGACAGGGTCCTGTTCTACCATGGCATACTTCTCGTTCTTTGTCAAAATCATCATTGACAGAGTAATAACGTCAGATAGTCGAGTGGTAGACCTCACGAATGAAAAAAGTGAAGATAATCATAATTTGAAGATCATTATAGTTGGATGGGCCCCAGGGCGCATTTTTATCAACGACTTCCTCTCATTGTTGACCAAAGTTCATCAGCTTTAGCTTTCCACTGACGAGGATGAAACTAAAATCGTTGATATTCATCGTATATTTGCCCCTTTACCGTGTAAAAGCAAACAAGAGAAAAATCCTTTGATAAAACAGGGCTCATAGCCAATATTTTCAAATAGATTCAGCTTAGTATTGGCCCGCCGTCTGCGACGCCGGCCCAATAATAACCCTTTAACCGCCAAATTATTCAATCTGAATTTTCACCCACTTGAAGTTGTGTCTCGCTGACGCGATCCACAACTTCAAGTGAGTGAAAATTATTCAGATTTGACAAAACGGAGGTCAACTGTTTTCAAATATTGCTGATTGTTGTCACATTTTATCTTTAACATGTTTAAAAGGTGGTACTTAATGTGCTAATAAAAAATGAAAACCCGAATATATGCGGCACCGGCGGTCAAAGGGTTAAGCCAGCATTCAGTGATCGTCTCATGTTTGCTGTGATACGATGCTGCGTCAGATTCGGACCCCTTGACCCCGTCAGCCATTTAAAGGCTGAGTGAGAACCTTTAATTTATCGTCTAGAAAACCAGCAGGGACGCCAGCATTGATAACTCTGGACACGAACGGAGTCCATCAGAAAAAAACGGGAGTGAAGGAATCTAAACGTGATTTGCGGAGATTGCGTGATGAAAGCGTTATATAAGAGGTGACGTGTGTAGTGCACATCAAAATAAAGTGGCACAGGGCGTGTTTTTTGAAGAATCACAGCACTCCAGTGATTTTGACATATGTCTTCCATGGTGTTTTCTGCCACACCACTTTGAAATACGCTCTTGGAACAAGTGTTTTTTTGATTGGAGAAGGTATCATGATTTTTTCCCTTACAACGCTGAAATATTTTTGTAAACCACGGAGACGAAATGTTTTTTTTCTTTTCAAAATCGTCATCAATGTCTTAGTCAGCTCTTCCTACGGCCATTATAAAAATGTTTACTCTTTCAGCGCGGCGATCGACTTTAGACGTCAGAATCTGACGTAATCTGACGTCTAAAGTCGATCCCCACACTGAAAGGGTTAAGCGCAACAAATTATGAATATGGGTCATACGTAATGCATTGATAAAAAAATGAACTGTGATATTTCTTGAAATATATTTGAAATGTACCGGAAATTATTGATGTGAATTCCTAAAGTATCCCAGAAACACAGGATCACCATCCAATATTGTTTTAATGTTGGAAGATCGTCTATGACGCTGGGCCAGCATTAAACCAACATTGTTTCAATTTCTCGTGTTTGGTGGGAGGGCAGAGCAAACTATATACACATTATTCACATCTGTCATTTTAAATGTAGACAAAAATGATATTCGCTGAACAAGTACAGCAATTTCACAAGGCATGTCGATTCTCCACCAATTATTCTAGTCACAACTCGAAAACAACTTCAAATGTAGTAATTGTGTATTGTGTAGCGTGTCAAACGAAGTTAATCATCATCGCGACGAATGTGGGTATATGCTACTGTTTATTGATTGAATCAAAGTGTTTACTTCGCATTAAGAATTCTAAAAGAGTCCTAAATAAAAAAAAAATTAAAGATTGGATTGAATTTTAAGAGATCGAAATATTATTTTCTTACGTCAAGCGAGCAAGACACAACTCTAAGAAAAAAAGTGTATAATTTGACGTCTCGTTTTGTTGTGTTGGTGCAAAATGATGATCTATGCAAGGACACTTACTTCACGTGAAGTTGTTCATTTCGTCAGCGAAGCACTACTTCAAGTGGGTGATAATATGAAGTAAATATTTTGGATGCTTTTAATGGGTTGATGATGACGTTATGGTTTCGCTGGGTGGGTGTACAGAATGATTATCTAAATAGGGCCACTTACAATGATCTATAATTATTAGCGAACGCTTCATATCAATCTGCAACATCCATAATGTGTTGAATAATAGAATGGACCCAAACGAAATGATTGTTATAACAGATACACGAGTGTATATTGTGTGTGGAATTGGCTGTGTTATTTTTCTGGCTCAATCAGATCGTCGCACGCTACGCTATTTTTTTAATTTTCCACCCACTTGAAGTTGTGTCTCGCTACCGCGATCCACAACATCAAGCAGGTGGAAATTACGCATATTTGTTAATTTGAGACCAATCATTTCCAAGTTTTGATGTGTACACACTCATTTCACTGTCAATAACAGTGATTTGATAGGCTGGAAACGATTATTGTCATTCTTAGTGCTTAAGTGCTTATAAAAAAAAGTATTATCTATATCATATTAAAACATACTTCAACATTATTTTCTTTGTCCGACCACTACATTCTAAGTCGGGAATAGAGCGTTATTGCTGATCATGTACAGACCATATCAAGGTAGGACAAAATGGTACAATAATCAATCCGGGGTGACCGAGCTATAGATTATGAGGGATTCTCATCATGGTCGGATGTTTTTTATATCAGTTAAAACCCGAGGAGCTCTCCATTCTTAGCTGCTGAGCTTTCCTTGGATATATTATACTCAGGTATTTTAGTAAACTAGACCATTCCCCTTTATCCTGAAGTTGCGATTTACATGTTAACCCTTTTACCACTAAAACCGTATATAAAAGACCTAAAGCACGTTTTAAACGAAATAATATGTCACTTAAATTTAGAAAACTATTATGTGGCATAGTTGTTTAATGAGTCAAATTGTACAATTCGGAGTCGGCTATTTTTCACAATTATACACATTTTTCGTCATTTGAAGCTGGAATTCGAATTAGCAATTCTAGCTTTAAATGGATGAAAAGTAGAAACAAACAATTCAGCAGCACATGCATCTTCCACCTGCGACGGTGACCCAGCATAAAACCAACATTGTGTCAGATGTCCTCGCTAGGTCCGCACGGCGTCAGATGTACATATTATGAAGGGCACGTTTGTTGGCTTTGGTACATGGTGGGAATAAATATGTTGACTTCCCAGCAAACACCATACCCAGGCCCTATGGTGGTTTAATGTTGGCCCATCGTCTGCGCCGTTGGCCAAACATTAAACCACAAAGGGCCAGCTGATCGTATTCGCTGGGTTGGTATGGGTTGGTCATTTTCGGGACAAACTGGTGGTAAACGTCAGCTACCATTGTCCATCCATGCACAAATCCGCTGTCTAAATAACTAATGAGTTGTACACTCAGCCGTCATGTACAGTTAGATGATATCAGCAATACATCAGAGGGATTGTATTTCTGGTGGTAAATGTGTCTCTAAACTCCTGAAACATGTGATATATATTTGTGAATCGCGAAGATTTATATCGTCCCCTTGCAGATAGAAGGTACTAAACTGCCAATTTGCGAAGTGGCAGTTTAGCATCTTCTGCCTCCAAGGAGACGATATGTGCTATATATATGCACCTAAATAAATGATGCCTACCCATGTGGTATGTAGATTTGCTTCCGTAAACCATTTAAAAATATGTATGTATATCCGTAAATTAGTCGGCACATCATTTATCTGTTTTTTTGAAAGCAGGGGATTCGTAGAATAAGTCATAAATCATGTGTGGTATGTATATATGTCCCCATAAGTCATTAGAGATACAAAGAAGAATGTTTATTTATCTGTAAATCATTTTAATAACAATATGATTTATATTTATGTCTCTATGCTTTTCCAGAGTGTTTGCTACTGTGTATAATAATATGTTGTTATTTAATGTCTTTTGGTGTTTTTGGAGTGAGAAAAAGTATATTTTCAAAATATACTGTGCTGTTACAAAATTAACCATGTTCTATATATATATATATATATATATATATATATATATATATATATATATATATATATATATACATTTACGATAAACAATTTGATTTTTGTAAATAACTATCCGTCTCTGACATTTGTCTGTCTGTCTGTCTGTCCGTCAGAATATCATAGAGTGTGACAGACTACAATAATACAATCACTCTTGAAATGAATCACAGATAATTCTGTCGCGGACAATCCATTGCAGAGATAACTATGATATAATAACTATGCCGTACATCTTGTCCAACCACTCGATGATGTACATGAATGATTAATAGATTTCTGTGCACGCTGACGAAAACATGCAACAGTTCCATCAGGTATGATTATGTGACATTTGTCATACTGATCAACACAAAACACAAAGTTGGCTTTGTGCTGGTACAATGTTGGCGACGTTAGCCCACTATATAACCAAGGCTGGTGGAGTGTCTCTTTCTGGATGATGTTATTGACCTTCACATGGCGAAGCGTTGAATCAGTTTTCTTGTTTTTGTTGTATTCTCTTGGTCTTACTAATCTATTATATTGATTTCTGGGAATCGGATTGACCACAGTTTTTGTTGCTGTCATAATAGTGTATTATATCATTATTTGAGCGTTGTACCAACCTCACTCGCCATCGTCATGATCGTTGCTAGTTCAGGGACTGCCAATTAGTGAAGTACAATAGGCAGTCGTGCGCGGAGTAAAGAACACTATTTAGTCAGTTAATTGCATTAATGCAGAACATTTACCTGTGTTTTTTTCCGCTGTAGAATTAATTCGGTATTTAACGTGATTAATTTAAACATTAGCTCAATGGGAAATGTCAAAATATAAAAATACTTTTTTTTATAAAATGGCCAGGTTTAATATAATCACACAATGTTGTTCTAGTGTTGGGCCAGCGTCATAAGCGGTTGACCAACACTTAAACAGCATTCGGTGAGCCTCTCTGGTTTGCAGTGATTCGAATACTGCGCTGATCTCTTTATTAATATATCACGTTGCCGCCATTGTTAGTTCAGTAACCACAAATTAAGATTTTAATAGCCAGTCATTCACAGAGTAAAAACACTATATACAGTCAGTTAATTATTGACATTAATCATTAAAGCTCTAAATTAGGTAATTTAATTTTTCACATAAAGTGGTACACTGCCCCGCTAGATACTGCATCCCTGCATGTTAAAATTTGCAGATAGCTGACGTCATATTTTCCCCACTCTAACTTTCGACTGATAGTAGTAAGCTTGTGATTGGCCGGCTGTCCTGCTAGAAGTTCTGTGAGTGGCTAGGGCAGATGTGTACACATCTCATGGAGGGGGAGGGGTGGGTGAGGCATACAACTGTGATACACTTGTGTCGGCATTTAGAGATGCGTGTGCCGGCTGTGTCTGGTTGGAACAGGCTAAACACAGTGCTCTGTGTAATAAAGTGGGTGAACATTAGTCATATTTGCTTAGAGATACATCAACTGCAAAACAGGCATGCGTGGGACGATCACGTGTAGGCCTACAGTATCCTATAGAGTACATACTTTAGGTACATACCATAGGTTGACGGCATCAATATCAGCAACTGTACTGATTACAAGATACTTCCAAATCGAGACATTGACCCAATGCTGTTTTAATGTTACACCAACGTCTGCGACGCTGGCCCAACATTGAATCAGCATTGGTGGAGTGTACAATGCTTGAGGGAAAGCTGTCCTGTCAATACACATTCGCGGGTTCAGCTGTTTCGCAATCCCAGCAGTAAAACAATCAGTTAGCTTGCAAACCAACGCCCAGCTAAGAGCCAGGGCTAAGAGCTTTGAACTTAGATTTGGGAACTTGCTCTTAAAGAATCATCCAGCTGCAAAACGCGCATGCCTGGGACGGCCAGGCAGGTCACGTGTAGGCCAACAGTAGCCTATTGAGTACAGATTGACGGCATTATTATAGCCACTGAACTGATTACAAGATACTACTTAAACGATACATTGATCCAATGCTGTTTTATTGTTAGGCCAACGTCTGCGACGCTGGCCCAACATTGAACCAATATTAGATAAATGTACAATGTTTCAGAGAAAGTCCTCCTGCCCAGCAAACACAAGACATTTGTATAACATTTATACAATGTCGGCTCAACGTCTTCGACGTTGGTCCAACATTGCATAAAGTCATAGAAATGTTTTGTGTTTACTGGGTGACAATACAAGCTTAGGGGTCAAGCAGTTTCCAAATCCCCCCAGTAATACAGTCAGTTTGATTGCAAGTAGGCGACCAAGTTGGGGCAAATGCCAAGGGCTTTGCATTATTAACTCATAGATGCCGCTCAAGTATATATGAACTTGCTGTGATTTGAGAACTTGCTCTTGATGAGGCTTTGGGTATGAGACACATATTTAGTATTATTATGGAATAGGGCCTTGGCCTACCTACGGGCATTATTGCCTTCTGGGGGACCCTTGTCCCGCGAATTTTGACAGTTGACTACACCTTTAATGCAGGCGTGGGTATGAAACGCATATATTAGTATCAGTATGATGAAGGACCTAGGCCTACCCACCGACACTATTGCATTCTGGGGGGAGCCATGTCCTGCAAGTTTTAACAGTTGACTAGACCTTTAATTTGAGACTAAACATTTGCAAGTCTTGATGTTTAAACACTCATTTAGTTTTAAATAACAGTGAATTGAACACTAAAATTGATTTCAAAATACTATGGTCATACTTGACTTAGTGGTGTAAGGATTAGGTGAAATTATTGATTATTTTACAACAACCTACGGTCATCCAGTGATAGCGAATTCGTCATTCTGATCTTCGTTTTATTTATTTGATTTTGTTTCAAAATTGTATCATTGTTTTTAGGCCGCTGTACATGGGAGACCAGTCACAAATTTATAAAATAACTGGGACTATATTACATTTAAAACAATATATATGGTGTCATATCACACAGTCGATGTCCGAGACCTCTTTACAAGATAACATGGTGTCATATACTGGTAACACTGTCGCTTCCAAAACATCTTGTTTTACACTCTAATATGGTGTCATATCTCCAAGCGACGTCCCAGACCTCTTGTTTTTGACAATGTGATATGGTTTCATATTACACAGCCGTCGTCCTAGACCTCTTGTTTGAGACAATGTAATATGGCATCATATTACACAGGCGGCATCCATACCTCTTGTTTTAGACAATGTGAAAAGGTGTCATATCACAGTCGGCGTCCTAGACATATTGCTTTAGAAAGTGTAATATGGTATCATATCACACAGTCGGCGTCCAAGACCCCTCGTTTTAGACAATGTAATATGGTGTCATAAAACACAAGCCGTCCTAGACCTGTTGTTTTAGACAATGTAATAATATATGGTGTCATATCACACAAGCCGTCCTGGGTCTCTTGTTTTAGACAATGTAATAATATATGGTCTCATATCACACAAGCCGTCCTAGACCTCTTGTTTTAGACAATGTAATAATATATGGTGTCATATCACACAAGCCGTCCTAGACCTCTTGTTTTAGACAATGTAATAATATATGGTGTCATATCACACAAGCCGTCCTAGACCTCTTGTTTTAGACAATGTAATAATATATGGTGTCATATCACACAAGCCGTCCTGGACCTCTTGTCTTAGACGATGTAATAATATATGGTGTCATAAAACACAAGCCGTCCTGGACCTCTTGTTTTAGACAATGTAATAATATATGGTGTCATATCACACAAGCCGTCCTGGACCTCTTGTTTTAGACAATGTAATAATATATGGTGTCATATCACACAAGCCGTCCTGGACCTCTTGTCTTGGACAATGTAATAATATATGGTGTCATATCACACAAGCCGTCCTGGACCTCTTGTTTTAGACAATGTAATAATATATGGTGTCATATCACACAAGCCGTCCTGGACCTCTTGTTTTAGACAATGTAATAATATATGGTGGCATATCACACAAGCCGTCCTAGACCTCTTGTCTTAGACAATGTAATAATATATGGTGTCATATCACACAAGCCGTCCTGGACCTCTTGTTTTAGACAATGTAATAATATTATATGGTGTCATATCACACAAGCCGTCCTGGACCTCTTGTTTTAGACAATGTAATAATATATGGTGTCATATCACACAAGCCGTCCTGGACCTCTTGTCTTAGACAATGTAATAATATATGGTGTCATATCACACAGTCGGCGTTCAAGACCTCTTGGTTCAGACAAGGTAATATGGTGTTGTATCACTCAAACGGCGTCCAGACCTCTTGTTTTAGACAATGTAATAATGGTGTCATATCGCACAAGCGACGTCCTAGACCTCTTGTTTTAGACAATGTAATATGGTATCATATAACTCAGGGACACCACACACAGTGAGAGGGTAGCTTAACGACCTCATACCACGCGGGTCCGTGGGGCTGTTATGAACCTATGCAATGTCTGTTGCTCCGTCATCAAACCATATCAGCACCGGAATAATGACTTGTGAAACAGCCCCTCAGCCCAGCTTTGTCTCAATGTTGGTCCAACGTCGCAGACGTTGGTCAAACATTGAGGCAAACAAGGGCAAGTGATTGTTATTCCCGGTATGAAATGATTCCGAAATGATTCCGGTGGTGCTCTACGAAGCCAAAATACAGTAGCTGTCCACCTGAAAAATAAGCAGATACTATCTTTTTTGGAGGGCAGTTTATTATACGCTGACGGTGAGGATCCTCGCCGCACAGACAGATCCACGTGATAAAGTCCATCATTTTACAGTATAATATGATGGACTTGTGATTCACAGTTTATCTGCTGGGTCGGGATGGAGTATTGACTGGTAGAAATAATGCAGGATCCTCGCGTGAGCCTGCTGGATTACAGAGAATATTACAGGAAATAATAGTTTTCGTGAACGCAATGTTGCATTCCCTGGGTATAACATTGTGGGCAATCAATAGTGATTCTAAATGTTATATAACTCGTTTCTGCAACAAGAAGCCATATCCCGTAAATTTAAAATGTAAAACAAAAACCGTTTACCTAAAAACAATGAAGTAGATTTAGTCCACTAAAACTGTCCAATTTTAAATACTAGAAAATATGAGCGCGCGGACCGTTTTTAGACGTCAGAATCTGACGTCGGTCCCACCGCTGAAAGTTTTAAATGTAAAAACTGCTACGAATAATTACTTTCAGTTGCAATCATGTTTTGTCTTTCGCTTTCCATTGAGCTAGCGGTGGTCAAGTTATATTGACATCTATTCACATATTATTATTCTGGTTCAGTTGAAAACAATTGGTTAGTTTCTTCGTGGTTAAATGTCAAATGCGAAGGGTTTGGGAAAAAGTGTGAGCTCAGCGTTAAATTATAGACTAGCCATCACTTTAACAATGAATCTTATAAACGATTACAAAGATTGTTTTTTTTGCATTAAAAATTCATAATTTGTTTTCTTTTTCTGCTGGATTTCCGAAAAAGAGCTGAGCACTCAAAAACGTCTACTCCCACTATATAATACTAGTGATGTACATCCTGTGCACGCTTCACTGGTCATCGTGATTTTATGACGTCAACATGAACACCTCCTCTCATTGGTCACATTCTTCACACGATGACCCCAAACTCAATATTACTGGTTGAATGACTATTTCCTTGATTCGACACATACGTTACCAGAAACAGCCGATGATAACATACTCATGCATTGTTTCCATTTTAATAGCTAGGACGCATTTTAAACATTCATAGTGCAATTCCGATGTCTATTATTTTAAGATCTTCAAACTATATAACACACCAATAAAGGTAAGGCTCGTACGTTCGTTTGTTCGTCCCAAAATGAAGGCAGTGTTTCTTTCAGGTAAATGTCCAGTACAGTGGTATAGGCCTGTTTTTTTTATTTTGAGACTCCACGAATATATGCTGATGAGACGAAAATAAACGTACGGTATATTGTTACTTTCACATAGTTATAAATATTTATCTCCCTTGACAATCTTTTCAATCAATATACAGGAATATAGGGAGCAGCAGACACGTGATTTATTTTAGAAATTACCCTGGCGGACACGTAGACGCCGATATTCGCCATTTATTGTGGTTGCAGTGATCTGCAAATTGAACACGCCACAATCTGTGACCTACTGGTCATCTCTCTTCACGTAAATGGTTTCTCTGACCGTCAGATTGGGCCAACATTTCAGGTTTTCGTATCACCACTTGCCGATAAGGTCAGTGTCGATAAGGTGTCCTAGGCGCATGCGCTGTAACCCTTCAGGCGTCACCTAGTGAATGATCATGTCAATAATTAGAGCTCATCATCTCGAAGTGACAGTTTGTAAAAAATATCCATAACCTGCAAACACCGGGCGCCAATGTTGTGCTAATGCTGGAGCAGCCAGGTAGATGATGGACCAACATAGCCCGCGAAATCTTTATGGTGGTTGTCAATGGATGAAAAGTAGGGATATGATTTCACTTAAACTGAGTGATTTCATTTGCATTTATTGGCAGATTAATCATGCGGTACTTTTTCATATTGAGAATATTATTACTTCTCAAACATCATATCTACACAAGATAAACGAGTTTTGGAAATGTAATTTCAGGTCTTACTGGTATAAAATGAATACTGTTTTGCAGTAAAGTGTACGCAAATTGTGAATCGGATAGTATTTCTTTATTTCTACAGTTACATTCCACTTTTTATACTTCACTGTTTTACTTTCAGATGTGCTTTATGTTGTATTGTTAATTTTCCTGGAATTTAATATTAGCACTTAGCTCGCTGATCGCGACTATGTATAGGATAAAGCCCGAGGACCTCTACATTCTTAGCTTTGAAAAGGGTAGAGGCCAAAGGCCGAGGCCTTTTTCAAAGCGAAGAATGTTGAGGTCTGAAAGATTTAATTGACTTAAAACACATCCGACTATAATGAAAATTCTTCATAATAAAAAGTTCAGAGCACCACAAGTCTACCATGATAATTGGCCTCTACTTGATCAACAAGAACTCTCCATTCCCGGCTTATAATGTAGTGGTGGGACAAAGGAAATAATGTAGTGGTGTGTTTTGAAAACTGATAATAAAGCAACATCATGTAAATGTATCGTGTTTGCTGGGCAGGCACATATGAAAAGTGAAAATTAATTGTGAAGACGATACTCCACCGTCCGTATATATTTACATACATACACGGTGTCATCCTATTTGCCGTTTTTTCTTACAAAAGGGGAGATTATTAACCCTTCACCCTTAAAACGCTGAATTAATTTGTAAAAAAAAATCGCAACCAAACGGGTTTTTTTCAATTTGAAATTATCGTAAATGTTTTCCGATATTCCGATTCATTTGAATACTTATGTTATGGGTCTACGATCATTAGACATAGTTTTACTCTTACAGTGCGGGGATCGACTTTAGACGTCAGAATCTGACGTCTACAGACGTCAGATTCTGACGACTAAAGTCTATCCCCGCACTCTAAGGGTTAAAGCGCTGAAATATTTGTATATGAACCGAGAGACCGAGGGGTTGTTTTCAATAATATATTTGAAATCAAATTAAATGTCTTAGTTAGCTCTTTTCGCTTCATTTGAATACCTATATGTTATGGGTATATCGCCAATAGAAATTTGTCAGTTCTTTCAGTGTGGAGATCGACTTTAGATGTCAGAATCTGACACCTACAGACGTTTGATTCTGACGACTACAGACGCTAGATTCTGACATCTAAAGTCGATCCCCGCGATGGAAGGAGTTAATAATAAAACGGAATGTGAATTTGGGTCTTCTAACATGTCTAAGGCTCTCAGATAAGGCTCACCATACAAAACACCATTTCCTGAACAGTCGCTCTTCCCATACTGTTTTTTCGTTCGTTCGACCGTTTATTATTGATTCATACACATGTTAAATATGATAGCCCTGGGCCCAAGAATGGTAATCTACCCCCCCCCCTTATTTAAAAAACAACAGCTGAAAGACGGATTTGACTGGCTGATCGCGTCATGCAACAGGCTGAACCACTCTCATCTCCCCCATATAGTGCAAGAGCATTAGTGAAAAAAACACAGAAACCTGGAATAAAATTGCAGAAAGCTGATTTTTTCAGGAATGATACCTGGACATCTCCCCAGACGAATTCCGAAGATGCCCCAAAAATCCCCCTTGTGCATTTTTTTTAATTCAAGATGGCCGCCACCATGTAACGCCATTTTCGAAAAACAGGGGTATACCCTAATTCTTCACCTTTGTAGTTAGGAAAAAAATATTTTGGTGTCTCTACTTATGTTTTAAGGCACAAAGAGTTGATACAGATAATCAGGAATGATATCAGCACTTTTCTCAATACCAAAAATCCAAGATGGCCGCCATATTGTTCTCTGATTATGTTAATCGATCTCTTAAAAACACACGAAAATATGAGATATCTATCTCATTGTTGAACCTAAAATGTTTTTTTTGGCCAAACCCATGGAATATAACACTTATTTAGATCACCATTATTTTATTATATTGAATTTATCAACATAAATCCCACATAGTAGTTAATTAAAAATAACACCAGGTAACGCCATTTAAAAAAAAGGGTTATACCCTAATCCCCCACTTTTGAAGTTAAAACAATGATTTTCGTGTCTCTATTTATGTTTTAAAGTACAAGGAGTTTATCCAGATGATCAGAAATAATATCAGTACTTTTCTTAATACCACGAATTCAAGATGGCCGCCATAATATTTTGTTAAGCGATCTCATAAAAAACCCGAAAATATGCGATAACTATCTCGTTGTTGAAACTAAAATGTATTTTTTAGCCGAACCCATAGAGTCTGGAACATATTTAGATGACCATATTTTATTATATTGTGTTTATCGACATGAATCCCACATGGTAGTTATAGTTAATTCTACCATGGTGGGTGACGCTTTGGAGTGTTTTCGAACTGCTTTCCCACTAGAAATATAGATTGAGATTTGTCAAGTTGACAAATTAATCTCAGGTAAATAATGAAATTATTGCGTGTCAATCATCCGAGCTGTCACAGTTTCTACATGTTTGGCCAATACAAAAAGAGCACATCGTTGTACAATATAGTCTAGATTTGTGAGATCCCCCCCCCCTTGAACAAGCCACTCTGCACCCGCAACTCACTCATTTTAGAACTCTTACTGGGGCGACTGCTCTTTCAGTTTGCGTTGGTTACAAACGACCATGATATAAAATCCGTTCCCAGACTGTAGATTCCACACCCTCCTGTACAGCAAAATATGCTCTGTATCATAATGGAGTTTAAACACGAGGCATTCATCCAATGCTGTTTTAATATGGGCTGACCGTCTTCGACGCTGGCACAAAAATTAAACAGAATTGGATTAATGCCCCGTGTTGGCTGGGGCAGTAGGTGACGTTGAAGGGAGGCTTTCTAGCAAAAATCAATTACAAGATAAGGACTCACACGTTACATGTACATGACATCTTTGATAATCGTCCTGTAACAATGCTCTTTTAAATACTTACTTTTGTCCTTGATCTGCGAATGTCAATATGTTTATTATCATGAAATATATCATTTAAATATCAAGATATTATATTTTGAATGTTAGGATATATATATTTCGTAATGAAGTTATGGCATTGTATGGTGTTGTAATGAGATGATTTTACATCAGAATATCGGAATATGACATTAAATTATTGATGTCACAGTTTATCGTCAGGATATGATCTCTTTATGTCACGATAATATGAGGACAAGAAACATTAACGTCATGGTATGGTTTTGTAATGTCCAAATATTGCTCTTTATTATAGTAAAATGACGTTATGATGTCTGGATACAGCTTTCTAAATGCAGGATATGGTGGTTAAGCATCATTAAATATCATGATATAGCATATTAACATCACAATATGACATTTTAGTGTAAGAGGAAATGAAAGTAAAAGAGGGCAAGGCCACATGCTGTTCAAAGAGCATGTGTCTTAACGCTATCTAATTACTTTTCATTTATTGCATCTTCCGAAGTGCTTTTGTTGTTGGCAGTTTTGGAGTACGGTATTTGAGCAATGTGGAGGCCTTTACTTACTGAATTATATTGCGATATATATGTTGAACTGACATGTGCCAGCCTGATATTGGAATGTTCTATGTCGATTCTGTATTACCATATGGTAACGTGCGTCTGTCAATATAATGTTATTGAAATGTTATACCTTGACATGACAATATAATATCCTGACATTAAAATCATGCCATATCCAGACTTCAAGGTGACAAAGCCTGACATTCTATGGTCACATTAAAATATTGTAGTGTCATATTCAGTCCTTATAATGTCACATTAGAATGCCGCCAAGCCCGCCATATCTTGATTTGATAATGTCATATCCTATCATAAAAAAATGAATATCTTGACATTCAAATCTTATTGTGTGATATAAAAGGACAAAATTTGGACATTATAATATCATGACGTTAAAGTGTCATATTCTGATAAATTACAATCCAATATCCTGGCATAAATATGCCAGATCCTGACTTCGAACTGTTTATTATACAATATTCGATATTAAATAGCATGTTTGTCATTATAATGACACACAAACACATTACAATGCTATATTGTGACCTCAATGTGTCATTTCATCAATGTATAAAGTCACATCATAATATTCAAGTACCATATCCTAATATTCAAATGTCATATCCTTACATTTAAATGTCATAGTGATGTTAAAATGATATATCACGAAATTGTAATGCATTTCGTGATAATATGATGTATATATTTTCATTTTAATACAGCAACGTGATGTTTAGCCACTATATACTGCCTTTATAAAGCTGTATTGAGCCATCATAACGTGATTTTGCTATATTAAACACCAATGTTTGGACATTATATTACATATCATGATATTAAAGTGTCATATCCTGATATCATATTCATATATCCTGACATAAAACTATCATATCCTGACGTTAAACGTGTTCAATCTGGTGTAATATTGTACTTAGCTCTGTTATTATGTACATTTACAATAATAATCACAACTAATACTCAACCAAAATCGAAAAACATTTTATATAGGCCTACTATATAAAATACCTACATTGGAATTAGTCGCTGTGTTTGAAACTGGAATTTCTTACGCTTCAAATGAATGAAAAATACCCTTATATTTAAAGACGAGAGATGTTAGAACTTTTAATCAATGATTTCTGCCATATGATATTTTGTAAATTTGATCAATCTATATCTATATTCCCATATGAAAAAGCAGTTGGACATCGCTTAATCGTGACATCTGCGCTAAAAGAGCTTACCAATATGGAAGCCATGTTGGATTTTGTGTTGATAAGCACATTCTATTTTAAAAACTGGTGATGGAAATATATTCTAGATTCCATATCCCTGAAAAAAAAGTTTCAACAACATGATGATTATGGCATGTACATGATTTTCTGAGGGGGGGGGGGGAAACGCTTCACATAATGGTCGCCATCTTGGATTTGTGGAGATAAGAAAAGGGATGATATCATTTCTGATCCTGTTGATGAGCTTTTTGTGTAGAGGCACCAAAATATTTTTTTTTAACTGCAAAAGTGAGGAATTGTGGTATATTCCTGTTGACGTTATATGGTGTTACATAACATTAAACTACCGGTATGTGGGATTTATGTTGATAAATTCAATATAATAAAATATTGGTGATCTAAATAAGTGCTAGACTCCATGGGTTTGGACAAAAAATACATTTTAGGCTCAACAACGAGATAGTTACCTCATATTCTCGTTTTTTTAATTAAGAGATCGCTCAACATACTCAGTATATCAATATGGCGGCCATCTTGGATTTTTGGTATTGAGAAAAGTACTGATATCATTTCAGATCATCTGGATGAACTCTTTGTGTCCTCAAACATAAGTAGAGACACCTAAATATTTTTTCGAACTGCAAAAGTGAGGAATTATGGTATACCCCTGTTTTTTTCGAAAATGGCGTTACATGGTGGCGGCCATCTTGAATTAAAAAAAATGCACAATGGGGATTTTTGGGGCATTTTCGGAATTCGTCTGGGGAGATGTCCATGTATCATTCCTGAAAAAATCAGCTTTCTGCAATTTTATTCCAGGTTCAACCCTAATGCTCTTGCACTAATAGCAAGGTTTGGCTTCTAGACATTGAGACCTCGAGAAGTCAAGCGTTTCTGGAGGGAAGATAAGAGTAGCAACCCTGTTTTTGTAGTGTAGTGTATGATGCTACCAACGTAGCCTATCATGATCTAACTGACATTGACAAATGCAGCCATTGTAAGGAGGGAGTCATCTTATTATGATCAGTATACTATATAGAGTTGGTGCGCCAGGTGCATTACGTAATGAAGGGGCCACCACCGCACTACATCACACATGAGGGATTAGGTTCTAGACCCGGCTTGTGGAAAAAAGGAAATATTCTAGGAGGCTATATATAACCATGGTAACACAATACGGTAACCTTTTCACCACTTATCACCACTCAAATCGTTTTAATCCATATTATTGTCGTTGGGATTAAATGAATGTCTAACCATCAATATTTGCAAATGTTTATTCTCAAAGTAAGCAGTAAAGCATCAATGAACTTTATGTTGTATGCCATTACTTTTTTTTTATTATTTCATATGACACTTACATGCTCCACTAGCAAATATAGGGTCAATCCCTTAGTTCAGGTGTGAATTAGTTTGATTTCAACACTTTTATTTAGAAATGTGATTATTTGTTCCTTCCCTTACCATGCGCACGTGGTGAAGCTCTGCTTATTGGCAACTTATTTTGACACCTAGACACCAGAAATGCTGACCTTGCATTAATTCTAGCAAACACCTCATTGATTTAGTTCTATGAACAATTGATCCAGTTAATGGTGTCTTTGTTATAATTACAGGTATATCAGAAACAATCCAATACATGTGACTGGCGTGTTTGTGTCCAATCGCACTGATAATTTGATATGTCTGCGTCACGAAACTAAAGCCCCATGCTTTGATGTCTGAAATAATTATGAGCCTGACGCCCCATGTGTCAATGTTGACCTCTAACCAATCAAGCACGAGACGGTGAGCCGATGCTAATTTGATGTTGGGTCAGCGTTGATTTGCAATTTAAGACCACGTGGTGTAAGCACCGTCGGTCATTGGGGCGGGTTGAGAACAATACTTGAACTCCATTGGTTAGCATACCAAATAGCGTTCGTTATGAACCAACTTAATCGGTTTTACCCTTTCAGGCCTGAATTTATCATTGTCATTCTCATTTTATCATTGCCATTCACTACAAGCCGCGAATTGCTGTCGCAATTCTCGACTTGTAGTGGATGAAGATGATTTGATATGAGTTAAAAAGTAATGAAAATTGCCATGTATTGGTAAACCAGTTTCATGGAAATATTCATTCTGAAACCCTTTGTTGTAGGAAAATTAAGTCTGTTTTCAGGGATGTAAAATGATGCTTTAATGCATCGTGAGGGCTTAAAGGGCTAACAGTTTATGTTTTTGGTTTGCAGTCTCTGACTGACTGTCTGGTTGAGAGTGTTTTCCTTCTCTCGCCCGATAATAGCACAGCCAGTCTGAGCCTGAGGTTCTTAGCCAACACACAAGGAACACTAATTATATGTTGGTTCAATGCTGGGCCAGCGTCGCAGTGTATCGTCGTCGTAGTGCATCGTGCTTGCTGCAGGGTCTTGGCATCTGATGTTACTAGCCAACAAACACAGAACATTGATTATTAGATACATTTTTCACTGATACGTTTTCAAGTCATTGCTGACTTGTTTTTCATAGTTCTTATTATAATATATATATATATATATATATATATTATATATATTATATATACATACTTATGTTGGTTCAATTCTGGGCCAGCGACTGCAACGATGTCCCAGCATTCATCCAACATATATTCAGTGTATTAAACTTGCTGCGGAGTATTCGCCAGTCTTAAAATCTGGATACTGATTACTGATCCCTGTAAATCTAGAATAACTCTTTCTGATTCCTGTAGTATCCCATCCTGATGGATGGACAAATTGCTGGATCAATGCTAGGTTCATCGCTACATAATATCTTAATTACCACAATCCTGATCTGGAGCTGTTTTCAAGCAGGTCTAATGACCAAGAACAGAAGTGGTTCACCCGATGTTTGTTTGGAACATGAATTGTGGTGAAACGTTGCCCCTGTAGCTCTCCTGCACAAATTTGTTGTATGTCATCATAATTACAGATAAAAACTAGACAGTCAGTCAGAGACTGCAGACCTCCGCGTGATCCGGATCGTAATCCGCATCCTGGAGCCAGATCTTCATCCCAAAAATTTAATCGATTACTTCTTGGATCGAGACACACCTCTGCAAAAAGTTTTATGCATATAAGTTCATCCCTTTGTAAATAATCCTGCTAGTAGAAGGACAGACATAACAAACAAACACACAAACCAATACGACCAAAAATATAACATCCTGTGTCGGGAAAACAAATGTAAATATCTGTTGTTATGCTCTTTGGTCCTGCTCGCTCTAACTACCCGGATACTTGTAACTCCGAAATGCATGAGATCTGTATACTTTATGTTTTGCAAATGTTTCGGTTGGAAAACTTCAGCATTTAACATACATTATTCAAGTAGATATCTATAATAATATGTAGATATAATATTATATATTTAACACACTGATTTTCCTGTGTCATTGTTTTTATCATTGTTTGCTTCTGTAGAACTTTACAAATATCTGCCCAAAGTATCATTTATTTTCATAGGCTAGGTAGTAACCTATTTTGTATGAAACTTTTGTTATTAACAGTTTTAGTAAAAGTGTTCGCTGTTTTAAATTCCACAATTAGATTGTCTGACAAAAATACAAAAGAAATTCCACATAGCGTGTTTGCGATAAGGAAATGCATATCTACATATATACGTATAACTAAGGTTGAATTCCTTTACTTTTAGTTATTTATATAGGTATATAGGGATATTTATATAATACAGTATGGGTGAGGAGGGAGCAGTATTTGCTGCCTGCATAGAGCAGTGCTGAGTTGCATTCAAACTTAATTTTGTAAGATATTAATCAAAGCAGCATCTCGGAGCGTTTATATAAATTATGCAGGTGTTCCCGTGAGTCCACTAACAAAAATAGAGGGCTGGGATTCACACATCAGAACAGAAGACCCGGGAGCAGCCCCGGGTATGGCAGGTCCTCATGGCAGCATCACATCCATCATTCTGCTCATCTGTGAACACAAGCTACCAGCCCAGCCAGAATGACGTCATCAGATAAATAATGCAGGGATTCCCCAGAAGCAACACGCAGAGGGTCATGGGGTCTGTCACCTTTTGGCACGTCTGGTATATTGCCCGCAAAGACAATATAAATAAGATAACTCACCAATATTTGAAATTTGGTACTGAATTTAAAGGCAGCGTTGGCAAAAAAAACTGTTACGTTCGTACTTTTGGCAGCCACGTATAACGCACTGAGGCCGCAAGATGCCTTGACAGTTTAACCAACCCGTGTCACCATATGGGTGTTTACAATTTAACAATTTCAGTGCGGAGACCGACTTCAGAAGTCAGAATCTGACGTGTATAGTTGTCAGATTCTGACGTCCGGCACTGAAAGAATTAATTATTTATAATGGCCGTAAACCGATAATACAGGTATTCAAATAAAGCGAAAAGAGCTGACTAAGACATTTCTGATGACTTCAAATTGAAACAACCCTTTGGTCTCCTTGGTTTTTACAAAAATATTTCAGTGGTGTAAGTGTTAAATCTGATATTTTTGCCTTTTGAATCATTTGACGCAAAGAAGATTCCTCATCTGGACAGGTTGCAATCATTGATTGCCCGACCTTAACTTCTGTTAAACAATTGCGCAATCAGCCGTGGAACACTTAAGTATCCTGCGTGCGAGCTCCTGACGACTATATTTATTTAGTGGGGTACTACTTTTAACGCCATAATCTGATGTCAACAGACCTTTCTGGCGATTTGAGGTCGAGCACGTTACATTCCTGTCACAGAGGCTCCTTACAATACACACTCTTTACGAGTGGACAGGAAAGAAACGTGTTTCTTTAACCTGAAATACACGAACCCGTGAGCTCTGGCGTGACATATGGCAGCATTAACCACTACACCAGGACCCCCTCCCCCCTCCCTCAGAGAATACACACAGCTAACACAAGACATCAACCCAATGTTTTTTTCACTCTTTCAGCGCGGGGACCGACTTCAGACGCCAGAATCTGACGTCTCTAGACGCCAGATTCTCACGTCTAAATTCGATCCCCACCCCGAAAGAGTAAAATATTGATCATGGCCATAGACCGACAACATCGGTACTCAAATGAAGGAGAAAGAGATAGCTGAGACAGTTACAATGATTTCAAATTGAAAAAACCTTTGGTCTCTTGATCTTTATAGGAAAATATTTCGGCGCTTTAATGGCTAATGTTCAGCCACCGTTTACGACGCTGTCCCAACATTAAAGCAACATTTAATAAATGAGTTGCTGGACAAGTGGTTTACATCACAGATTTCCGCCTGGGTAAACAGGGATGACTGATACGTCAAGATCCCGCCCACAGAGACTCAGACCCCGACGGCGACGGGAGTCAGTGTGTGAGGACCAATCGATGCCAGTACGCATGCGCAGATCTCAGGTTCCGGTGACCGCAGATTTGTGGCGGATCCAGACGGATTAGCCGGACAGATCCGGGCGTGTGGATCACATGACCACGTTTTGATCCTTGTACATCAAAGTACGATACCACGAGATCGATACGCCGGATATCTGCGGAAATAAGGCTTACTGTTAATTTCCCCCGGCATATCTACATGTATGTCACTAAATAGAGCCAACATGAAATCTGTTCAAACAGTCTCCCTTTACATGTATATATGTTTTATGAACATTGTAAAACTAATAGTATGCCACTGACATTGATGTTCTTGAAACAGTTCTTGGAAGATGCTCAATGAATCAAATATTTAGTTGCTTGCTTGCTTGCTTGTTTGTTTTCTTTCTTTCTTGCTTGCTTGCTTGCTTGTTTGCTTGCTTGCTTGATCACGCTTGCTTGCTTGCTTGCTTGCTTGCCTTCTTGCTTGTTTGCTTGTTTGCTTGTTTGCTTGCTTTCTTGCTTTCTTGCTTGCTTGCTTGCTTGCTTGCTTGATTGCTTGCTTGCTTGCTTGCTTGCTTGCTTTCTTGCTTGTTTGTTTGCTTGCTTGCTTGCTTGCTTGCATGCTTGCTATCCTGTGCCTGCACACCCCCACACAAATCACTGACAGTGACTGGTGGATTAGTGTTCTGGAGTACTGGGATAGCTATGGTTGCCGTGCAGTGATTGAGAGCGAATGATCTAAATGACTGAGTACAGTTGAGACACATTAACCACTCACTGTGGGGTGTAATCAAGGGATAATATGCTGACATTTGGCTTACTGACATCTCATTTATTACTTCCGATTGTTTGAAGATGAAATTATTACGCTATTACGGGATTAAAATGTCTATTTGAAAAGCTACAGGTGCCCGTCCCACCATTTTGCCACACCAGGTCTAACAATCAGACCACTGGTTTGCCGGTAGCAGACAACTGGATAGATGAAGATGGTCCCACTGAGAATCTAAATATTTAAATTATCTTAACTTTCTTATTAGACAATTATCACACAATTTAATATTTATCTGTAAGTGAGAGAACATTAAGATAATTTTAATTGTAAGAATCTTAGTTGGACGGGTGCCTGTTTTTGATTAACACTGATTAAGACTTATTTCCATGAGATTTTAGCAAAACAAACAATGAATATGTTATGTATATTCAATCCCTTACGATATAAGGGTTGATGGCGCTTCAGGTTACTGACCTACATCTGATATTAGAGGTCAAGCCGGGTCACATGATTACCCGGGAGCAGTCCTACATAATGATGGATGTTTATTGCGACGCTAGACCAACATTAGGCCGGCATTGGGTCAACATATTGTAGGTCGATTGCAGTAATACATCCGGTGTGCTTCTGTCAATGAAATAGGGCCTACTGTTTTTAAACCCTCACAGTGCGGGGATCATCTTTATACGTCAGGTAGTGGTTAGCACCGCTGCCTTTCACGCCAGAGTTCGGGGTTCGGTTCCCGGTCTCGGTTTGAAAGAAACAAAAATGTTTCTTCCCCATCCACGTGCAAAACTCAGTATTGTGGGGAGCCTCCGTGACCGAGAGGTAGCGTGCTCGCCCTCAGACTGCCAGGGCTCGAATCTCGAATCTTGTGTCTGGAGGACAGTGTCATCTCATTCATCTCACCATCCCCAGGAGGTTCTCCTGGCCCAGTTTAGCCTATATGTGCACAAGTGTGGCCTAAAGCCCGATTAATTTTATTTTACGTCAGAATCTGACGTATAAATACCTCAGATTCTAACGTATAAAGACGATCCCCGCACTGTATGAGCAAAAATAATTATAATTGCCGTAGACGAATAACATAGGTATTCACATGGAGCAGAACTAACTAAGAAATTTATGAGGATTTCAAATTGGTCTTCATTTTTTATACACACATTTTTCAGCGTTGTTGAATAAATGAACACTAATCATTGATCTAATATTGGTTCATTCTTTGCTATGTTTACGACTGTGTATCACGAATTGTCGAAAAAAGATGTGTGCGATACTCGATGTGTATAATTGATCAGCATTGTTGCATACATGAGAATATGGTGGATGACTAAATCCAGCGTCTATGTTTAGATGTCCAATTACCTCCCAGAGCTATAACCTTGGGAGAAATTTATTGTGGACATTTACGTGTGACTCCAGGCAACACAATCCATGGCAGTGTCGCCTCCACCTGCACTTAACATGTTAACGTCTTTGAAGTACAAAACGTCCGGAAGAGTTATCTGACGAACTAAATCCACATGTCGTCCCCTAGGAAATGAAAGGGTGTATCTGCCACTTTGTAAAGTGAGTGAGTGAGTGAGTGAGTGGGTGGGTGGTGAGTGACTGAGTGGGTGAGTGAGTGAGTGAGTGAGTGAGTGAGTGAGTGAGTGAGAGAGTGAGTGAGTGAGTGAGTGAGTGAGTGAGTGAGTGAGTGAGTGAGTGAGTGAGTGAGTGATTGAGTGAGTGAGTGAGTGAGTGAGTGAGTGAGTGAGTGAGTGAGTGAGTGAGTGAGTGAGTGAGTGAGTGAGTGAGTGAGTGAGTGAGTGAGTGAGTGAGTGAGTGAGTGAGTGAGTGAGTGAGTGAGTGAGTGAGTGAGTGAGTGAGTGAGTGAGTGAGTGAGTGAGTGAGTGAGTGAGTGAGTGAGTGAGTGAGTGAGTGAGTGAGTGAGTGAGTGAGTGAGTGAGTGAGTGAGTGAGTGAGTGAGTGAGTGAGTGAGTGAGTGAGTGAGTGAGTGAGTGATCTCTGATCAAGTGAAATTGTATCACTACAATGTAAGTCACAATTTCAAGTGGGTAAAAATTACTCATATTACTCATTCAGGATTATGCCCCTAAATTGGTCTATGTACCTGTTATAAATGCAAACTATTGATTTATATTAGGCTTGCCAATGTTTACGTCTAGCAATGTTGTTCCATAATTGACGAAAAGAAAATGACAATACAATAGAAAAGCATTCGTAGACTGCATGCACCTTCGGCCATAATGAAAGATATATAGGACATTGATCTCTCGTTGAATAGAGCAGAACTGCCGCGTAAAGTAATACGTACAACAAGTAACTGCTTACTTGAAATGTCAACAGTTTCTGTGTTTTGCTTTACACGGCCTAATATACACGGTATTTGCGACGCGGACATTCTGGATAAAAGAGAAAATGGTCAGCTGATGCTTTCCTGTGTTAATGGCACGCCTGTAATAGTGAATGGTACACGTATTACTTAAGCCGGGCGGGGGCCCTAGGGCAGTGGTTAGCACCGCTGCCTTTCACGCCAGAGTTCGGGATTCGGTTCCCGCTGTCGGCGGTTTGAAAGAAACAAAAAATGTTTCTTCCCCATCCACGTGTGAAACTCGGTATTGCGGTGAGCCTCCGTGACCGAGAGGTAGCGTGCTCGGCCTCAGACCGCCGGGGCTCGAATTTCGAATCCTGTGTCTGGAGAACAGTGTCATCTCAATCATCTCACCATGCTCAGGAGGTTCTTCTGGCCCAGTTTAGCCTATATGTGCACAAAGGTGGCCTAAATCCCGATTCATTTCATTTCATTACTTAGGCCGGGCCCTGGTCTCACCAAATTTCACCAACTACGTCAAAATGTTGCATATCACCTCATGGTCAAGTATGAACCAGTCAGTGAGCTTAAGCCTGATTTAATTCCAGGGCGTCTTAGCTGAGCCGGTTTATCAAACCGGGGCCTGGTCCGCCTTTGATTATATTGCACTGTTTGCTGTTGTTTTGCAATGTATATTAAATATATCAAAAAACTAATGCCATGTTTTAGTACAGTGTGTCGTAGTGTGCATCCATATCTGGTGTAACTGAATAATTTATTGTAATTTGCTTTGTTCGCTTTTTGTAGCAGTAAAGGTCACTATAATGTCACGTCAGTACTCCAGTGTTCCAACAGGTCAGGCCAATAACGTAGTTTACGTTTCTATTACAAAACATAATGCTAGCTTTTAAGCACTCAATTTTGGGCAATACAACTAAATAAAGTACATCAACTACAATCATTTATTTCACTTTGAAGTAAAAAAATTATTAACATTTAGTATTATTAACATTATTAATAATTAAGGTTATATATATCAAATAAAACGGTTTTATTTTAATGAATTGTAACATTTTTTCTATTTTGGTTTAGTTAGTTTTACTTGAAATACATGCAAATGTAGGCCTAATATGCCTCCCTATACGTTAATGCAACAAGCGAGATGCAAAGGTTTATATGCTTCCAGCAATTAGTCAAATAAAATTACTCTCTATTGAAAAACATTTTCTGTTTTTAAAATACGCTACTTCATCCAATTTTAATTTCTGGCTACCTTCGTTTTTTGACCTCAATTTCCTGTATGACCTTGAGATCTCAGAGTCAAGGTCAATGTGTAAATGACCTTGGATGTGTGGGCGCCAGGCACAACCATGTATACCTTAATTTTGATTATCCACGACTTTTAGTTTTTTTTTTTAAAGAAGGAAACGGGAATAAGGAGAAAGTAGCTAGCTTCACGGACAAAAGTGACATAAGCAAGCCGTATCCCTTGCTAAATATGCTTAAGTATTAGGTGATAAATGACAGTTCGTTCCCTTTGTATCGATTTATTCGGGTTGCAAAACAAGTTGTATGCCGGTATATATGCAGTAAGTTTGTAGATTTAATGTGAGACCTTTATAATCTTTCCGATTTACGTTTAATAGTTTAATAGTTTAATAGTTTTTTTTCAGATTATTTGCAGGATAGATAATAAAATGATTACCAAATAGTTATAATACTTCCAATTAATAAGATAATGGAATATCTCTATAAAGTTTAACTTACGTTGACCATAATTGTGTAGTTATATATTATATTTGCCAGAAAGCATATTTGCGATCAAGCAGGGCGCGGTTTTCGTTGATATATAATGATGGTAATGGCGCGATAAAATGACAACGTGCACTTTACCACATGTAATTGTAGGCGTCCTGAGATCAGTATGTCTATACATCATATTATTGTGAGAGCGCTAGGAGCCTATATTATTTATAGTAGTGTATTTCAGAGAAGACCTTTAGGGACTGCTGATTTTCTGCGGAATAATGTGATGTTCCTGATATTTCATCTGGGACATATCAGGATCGGAGTTGCCAAATTGATGCTGACAAATTTGGATTGGGATTTGGGGCGATCCTGGGTAGGCTTTGTCCTGAAGTGACGCAAGTGTGGGCGTAATAAAAATCACTTCCTCTATTCAATACGTCTTGTCGTCTGATGTAAAATCGACTGACATGGGATTCCTTTAAAAATCTTCGAGGCGCCCACCAGATGAGATTCTGGACGGGGACAAAAGGTATGCACATCAGCAGGACTGATCCCCAGTAGGCACGATAAATCTAATCAATGCTGATTTATTGTCGGGCCAGCTTTGTTGATGGTGGACCAACATTAAAAGCATAATGTTTCAATGTGCAGTATTTACTGGAGTGGGTCGTGGTCTGGGGTTGTCTCGTGCATTCAAAATGTTCTCCGCAAACAAAAAGCGTTCACTTAATGTTACTTTAATGCTGGAAATTGATTCTAAATTGATCGCATATATTATTATTAGCAAAAGACAAAAAACATCGGCGAGATTTAACTTATTTCCAATAGACGACAAATCGAAATTAATCCCACGCTCATATATTTCAATTTTTTTAGTGAACACCTATATAATGTAAGACTATAATATTCCTTTGAATGTGCTTTCATAAAATGATCTCACATAATTGCAATTCACCATAACGCTTCAATTTTTAAAATGTTTATGCCATTTCATTTTATGATTAACAAAATGGTCATATTCTCGGTCGATGTCTCAACTTTTATGGTGTGGTTGTAGAATGTGGGCGACTTAATATACATTAGTTCTACCGATGAATCTAATACAAGTTAGTGTATATTAATATTTAATATAGCACTTGTGATTGACCTCTAGCTCGCTGCATGCAAATACAATGCATCCAAGAACACTTTATCATTGTGAGAGATTAAAAAAATCTAGCAAACACGATACATAGATGTCATGTTGATCTAATGCTGATCCACCGTCCACGACGCTGGCCCAACATTAAATCAGCACTGGGTCAACAACGCAATGTTTACCGGGTTAAGTAATGTAATATTTTGTAATGGCCACCATAAGATCCTGACAGAAAAGCATTGCCGTAAAGCTGTGCCAAAGTTCGTTATGTTGGCTTGGCATTGCCGTAATATTTACCCAGCTTTCTGCAGCCACATAAGCCGATGGCGCATGGCATGACAGGATGACGTGTGCTGGCCAGCTGGACATATCTTCCCAATATTGACACATTAAACAGTTGTGGATTTAAAAGTTCTAAACTTATTGCGGGTCAGCGTCCTACAAGTACTAGACGTTGACTCACTACTGATTTGAAGTTGAGCTAACGTCACAATAGTAAATGAACATTGGGTCAACGCCTCGTGTTTGTTTACGCCCTGTAGTTGCTTATGTTGGCACAGCCATTGAACGTATTTTGAGCTGCGGCGTTGACCCACCGTTGATTTAAAGTGGCACAGCGTCACAGACGATGGCCCAACTTTAAATCAACACTGTGTACGCATCTCTAGCCTGATGTCCTCCTGCAGTCACAGAAGCCGATGGCAAATGGCATGAGGCATGGTGGTCAGCCCGGCAGATCATTTCATGGTGATGGAGATCGTGTGATTGCATGCAGCCTGGTCATCTGTTACCACAGCAAATATTATATTGTTTCCTCACTGATTTCTTACAACGAGGCTTATAATGATCAGTAGCATATCTGTTCATAGAAAGCTTTCCTATGTAACATGATTTTGAAAATAATTTGAGCGGATGTTATTATTTAACCTTCCAAAGTTTATATTCATCATTTTACTCTCAAAGGAAAATGGCATGAAATGTGTCATCTGATCTATTCCTGATGGTGCGTTTCAAATGCGTAAATCATAAATTTACTATTTTTTGTTTCATTATCACTGCAGGCAGAACACGCGAGTCTGGATTTATATCATACATTCGCAAACGTTGTTCACAAATCTAATGCGTCACATGTATTATACATGTAACAGCATAGTCTCAATTTAATCAATAAGCATGACAAGTTTAGTAATTCTTGGCCAACTTATACCATGGGGTTAAGCTCACGTATCAGTTCATATGTAAAAAATCACTAAAATGTGACACATGGATGAATCTAGGTTTTGATTGCTGGTTAAACGGAGCCCTGGCAAAATTATAATTTAGTTTAGCTACTTCTATCATACATTTAAGACAAAACATGGGGCTAAACTCACCTATCAGCTCATATTTTCAACTTCGCCAAGCCTGCAAACAGTGACCCATAGATCCATCTATGTTTTGATTGCAGGTTTAATGGAGCCCTGGCAAACATAATTATCAGAAGCTCTCTTGAACACTCAGCAGTAAGAGGGTGGCAATTAAAGGGCGGCGGGCTTCAGACGGACTATTTTTGGGTCGGGTCTCCCCGGACATAGCCCACTTAAATGAAAATCCATCATACATCACTTCCAGCTGATCCAACAGGCAAACAATTATCTGCAATATCCTGGGAAGGGGAGCTGAGTTTTCTGAGGCAGTAGAGGCATGGTGTATGGATGGGGGACAAGACGCGTCCCATATGGCGCGCCCTGACTAATTACTGCTCCCATAAAAAGAAGAGCAAACACACGCTTATCTGGACTGCTATTCCCAAAGCGAGTGACCTGGATCTCAAGCATGCCATTGGTCGAGATGTCCATCTCGACCAATCGCATGCTTGCGATCTAGGTAATCACTTTTGTGAATAACGGCCCAGGCCAGCGAAGTATGCAAATTATCTGTAAATCGTGCAAAGTATTCTGTGTGATGACCTGAACTCTTAGTACCTAAATTACTCCAAATAATACATAATGGCACATAAAATATTTCTTTATTGTATCAGACATTTTGCTATCAAGATGGATACTATTACTATATTTCTTGATTAATCACCAATAACATGCCTTGACATGACAAATGGGTGTTTATATGCTGGCGTTATGGAGCAGACCTATTAATTTTAAGTTTTTGAGATGATTGAATTCATTAATAAGAAATCTAATTTGGTCCCATATAAATCATCAATCAGCCCTATCAACAAACCTAAGAGCACAATAGTGTGGGATTGTAGGATAATAACAGGAATCATTTGATTTATTTGAAAACGAGCCTCCGTTCTCCATTGTGGTACAAACTACATTATTAAGATTAAATTTAGCCTCTGCACACTTTTATTAACAATTTATACGAAATAAGGCTTGCTTATTTCTTAACTATATTTCGTGTCGTGTTTGACCTTTACTTCATTGCATATCCACATGATAAAGGGAATAATAACCCCATACAAATTCCCTAAAAGCAACTAATCCTAACCCTTACAACGCTGACATATTTGTGTCTGAGCCATGAAGACCAGAGGGTTTTTTAATTTCAAATTATCATAAATGGCTTAGCTAGATCTTTCCTCTCCATTTGAATACCTTTGTTATGGGTCTACGGCTATTATCATATTTTTAATACTTTCAGCGCGGGGACCGTCAATAGACGTCGGAATCTGACGGATATAGACGTCAGATTCTGATGTCTAAAGACGGTTACCGCGTTGAAAGAGTTAACATGGGGGGGATTGGGGTGCCTATATCACGCTCATCACGTTTGCAAGAAATCTGACACAATATTATGATAACAGCGATATACGTCTGCTGGGTGACCAGATAAACTTCGCTGGATCTTAATGTTGAACATTCTATTGCCAGCGACGGTGATGCACATATCATATACTTGATCAGAGATCGACATATGGGGAAATCTCGATATCACAGCCCGCACACGTCGAGACAAAAATTGCACTACACAAAGGCGTGTTCGATATCTCACTTGGTGTTTGCCATTGCAGCAAAGTTTGGACTGTATGACGTCTCTCTTTCTTGTTGAAGCTGGACGGTATTGAATAGGTATAATATTTCATGCGTTATTTCACGAGGAAGCCGTATTTCGTCAATCGGGCGCTCGTCTGGTAATAGAATGATACGCCACAGGTGATTTAGTGGGGCAGGAGTGCGAGGTTGGCCAAACAAATTACCTCCCCTTCAAGGCATCCCATGTTAGGCCGGATAGGATAGTGCTTTTAGAGGCCAGGGGTGTGCAGCAAGCCATTAGAAAACGTTGGTTCGATATCGGCTAACGTCTGGCGACGTTAGCCGATCTCGAACCAAGCTGTTGCAATCTACAGTGGCTTTATGCAGATATTGAATCATGGCTGGGCCAACGAAGCAAGAAGATGCTATAATCATGCCTCAGAGTCCTATGTTTTTTCGCTATGGCGTCAGCATCCTTGTGGTTTATTCAGCCCATGGGGTGAGTTATTTTCACAGACTTTGGGGGTCGTCGTGCTGCAACGACAATGACCTGGACGTATCATTCACAAACCTGTTTGGCTGATTGCAGATGGCCGCCGGGCCTAGTCTTCACTGATGGTGGCGTCTGCAGAAGACGCGCTGCAGGAAAAGAAGGCTCCTGCTTGAATAACGCTTTCCGCGCTAACTGAATACATGAGATTAGTACCCTGATTTTCTGGTGCACGCTGCTTCAAACTATTTAAAGGGGTGGGTGTGAATACCAGTCTGATGTTAGAGTTTTTCGGTGCATTAAATGTATTGTTTACTTTTCCATAATAGGCGAGTGGAGTGTGGGGCGTTTCATTATACAACATACACAAGATAATTTTTCCAACATTCAGCTATAAGGCATCCAGATCTAAATAAGAAAGATAAAAGAGATATAGACGATGGAACTGTATATGGTCACTCTCTTTATCCATAACGGATCATAGGCGTAGCTTGATAGGAAAATCATTGGTCTTCGATTTACATGTGGGCGAGGATTGTAGTATATTCACCACAAATAATCCATATTACTGAGATGTTTAATGCCCTACACCACATGAACGTAATGTGGATTATATGATTGTGATGTAGAAATAATACATGTATTGTTTATTCATAAATGTATTTCCGATTGCGTGCTATATAATCGTAGGCATGCTCTTTATTATTTGTATGCAGATATTGTTCGCTTATATGGATTGCTGTATATATATATATTGGTTTATATAATTGCTGTATCGAAATGGTTGACGAGATTGCAAAATGCATAGTTTATTCATTAAATTATTTGTCATCATGATATTCTCTTCTACAGAATTATGGGTTATGGGGACTAGGGCCTTTTGCAGAAAAAAGATTTTATACCAGTATGTAAGATGCAAATAACCATCTCATCATATGTGTTAAACCCAAGTCCGTTAGCTAACCACACATAATTCTGTGGACATGGCACGGCGCGGAAGATATGGCTGTGGCCGCATCAGTAACGGATACAGGAGAAGCAGCAGTGGTGGCATCTGTTATTGGCATCTCTCACTGAAGCATCTTCACCTCAGCCTCGGGTGACATGAAGAGGAGACGAGCAGACAGTCCATACAGGAGCACGCTGCATCATTGCTGGCAGAATGCATTGACGCATTGCCGCGTTCCGATCCTTTAACTGCTAGACGCATATATACGCACACAAAAAGTAAATTCCTATCAGCACATAGTTTTAATTTTACACTACATTTATATTTTCTTCAAATTTCAAATTGAACAAAGGACAACTGACATCTGTGCCGCTAACAGTTATTGTGACATCTGCACAGCTCAGCTCTGGCTACGTCACAGGGACAGTATTCTCGTACAAGTTACGATATATCGTAGACTTCTGATTGGTCTCGACCAATCAGAAGCCTGTGATATATCGTAACTTGTACCACAATACGGGCCCTGTATAAAGTCATGTAGTCCCATATTATGATTATGGCGAAATGAAACAAAACCGACATTGTATCCCATGTGTCCTGGTTCATGAGTACGTCTAACAATGAGACAATGTACACAGTCTGCGATATCTGTAACTGCGTTATTTAGCAGATAATTCGCTCTAGTCCAATGTTGGGCTATCATCGCCAAGGGCCCAGGTACATTTTATAGCGCGATATTTCAGTGAAAATTGCTTCTGTTTCAATCTGAAATACCATTACTAAAATAAGTAATATCCATTTAGGCGCGATATTTGTTGTTGTGCGAATTACAGTTTATTTAATGTTGGGTATGGTGTGGTCTCACACAATGCACCCATGAAACTATATGCTTAATTCCACCAGCAAAAGAAAATATGATGCCTCATTGCATTCTCAAAAGAGCAATAATTGTCCACATCCAAGGCCAAGCAGAATAACTTGTGTGTCCCTCAGCGAAGGGGGAGTATCAATAAATATAGAGGTCTTCAGTATAGGATAAAGCCCGAGGAGCTCTACATACTCTGCTGTGAAAAAGGTCGAGGCCGAAGCTCGGTCACACCTGACCGATCATAGTACCACAGGCCTACCAGAATATCGTGGTCGGACAAAGAAGATAATGTAGTGGTGTGTTTTAATGGCTGTGTATATCTATGACTAGTCCGTAAAAACATACTCTGTGTGCGATACAAAGTCTGTAATCATTGCCATTCGTATTGCGAATTGTATTCAAGCATCATTGTTTGATCATTGATTTTTATTTTATTTTATAATGACGGATTTATATTTCATTGGAATAATGCCTTAAGATAGGAATTTAACCGCCAGACTTTATAGGTTAATTGATCATTTTAATAGGTTTACCCTCACATTCTGCATGAGATTGTTGATCTCAGCGTACACTGTCTATCAGCATACACAAACACAGTTTTATCTACGCTCTCCAGCTCTGACAGTGACCCATGTGATTACGTCAAACTTGGACTAATCCAAGACCAGATACGGATTGGTGATCATCAGCGGGTCTACCTAGTTTTTATCTTTCTCACTGGTCGAAATATCCATCTTGACAAATCAAAAAGACGAAAACTACAGTAACTTTTCTTATAATAAACCATTCTAATCTTGTCTCACAATAGCAAAATATTTTATAGCGTTGAGGTAAAATAATGTGATGACCACATATTATGGGTGCCGTCTCCTATCTTGTTTGATTTCAGATCTAAATATCAAAGAACACGGTTGGTACATTTATTTTGGTGGCGAATATCATACAATACATGCATTTGTGATTTCAAAACAGCATTAACAGTCAGCCAGAAACCATTCTCGTCTCTTACGTACTAGGTTGCCGCATTTCTTTGAATATGCTTGTTTCTGTGACATGTTATGTTGAGGATAAAGTCAAAGGAGCTCTACATTCTTAGCTGTGGAAAAGGCTGAGGCCGACCTTTTCCACAGCTAAGAATGTAGAGCTCTGGGGGTTTAACTGACTTAAAAACACATCCGACCATAATGAGGATCCCTCATAGTCAACAGCTCAGTCACACCTGATTGATTATAGCATCATAGGCGTAACATGATAATAATAGGTCTGTACTTGATCAACAATAACTCTCCATTCCCGTCTTAGAATGTAGTGTTCGGACAAAAAAATAATGTAGTGGTGTGTTTTAATTATATGAACTGTCCGAATATCAGCACATAATAATTAGAAGGATACTGTGTTTTTGCAAGAATACATTAGTTAATGTATTCTTGGTTTTAGTAAGGTTAACAATAATGTATTTTAAACGAACGGGTAAAGGTCTACTAAAATCAGATGTGATAAACTGGAAATGTTATATATAAGAGTGATGTTAAAAACACTCAAAATACGTTTTGAATAGTCATCAGCTCTCTACAAATTACAAACAGTAAACCAAGACATGCAGTGTAATCAATATTATTCAGTCACTTTCGTTTCAGTAAATGTCAAAACAAGTCACATTCGTTAGATTCGTCTCATAAAAGAATTCGTGGAACTTCATGCTGGATCAGCTGCTATCACGCGATATGTTTATCTGCCTACCTATCTGTCTACACATCAAATTTATCATGTTCCTAGGGTCTTGCCATCAATTCTCCTTCATGTTTAACCAACATCACAGACGTTGGCCAAACAATACAACAACATTGGTTCAATGGCTCACTCAGAAAAAAACTATTTTCAATAACAACACGCCACATGGTGACCAAAAGCTGAACTATTTAGTTGGGACCCTGTTACACCCTTTTCAATAATAGCACTACACACAGTGACCAAAGATGAACTATTTAGTTGGGACTCCTCATTACGCGCAAAATTGTGCAAAGAGTGTATTGTGAACAAATGTTATTTCAACGCTTGAACATTGAAACAACATTGCTACAACATTGGTTAAGTGCCTCTCCAGCAAACAGGAGACATCGACCCAATGTGTGAACAACAAAACAAAATAAGCAGAAACAATATTGCAACAATGTCTACGACACTGACCCAACATCAAAACAAGGCTGGTTACAGACTACAGTCGTTTTAATCCGTTTTATAAGCCGATCAAATCACCGCCATTGGGAACGAAATGAGTGTTCAGACATTAAGATTTGGAAATGTTTCGTCACAAATTAAACACACATGGTAATTTTTACCCACTTTAAGTTGTGGATCACGGTAGGGAGACACAAGAAGTGGATGACGATTCAAATTATTTAATTTAGCACGTTCAGTTTTAACCCTTTCAGACCTGAATTTTACCAGGTTATTTGTCATCTTCATTCACTACAAGCCGCGAATTGCTGTCGCAATTCTCGACTTGTAGTGGATGAAGAAGATTTGATGCGGTTTGAAAATTAAAGAAAATTACCATGAATTTGTGAACCAGTTTCATGAAATTTTCGTTCTAATATTTTTTGTTGTTGAAATATTAAGTCTGTTTTCAGGGATGTAAAATGATGCTTAAATGCATCGTCAGGGTTTAAAGGGCCGAACATCCTCACTGAGTGACGATGAGAAGAACTACCAGGGCTCCTGTGGATGGTAATAATGACGCGTTTTAATTAGTCTTTTTATAATAGCAGAACACTTAGTTTGACTGTTTCAAAACACGCAATATCACGAGAAGCTTTGAGAAAACGGGAGCTGCTGAGTGTCAAAGCTACTTGGACAACACCACATGGGATTGCAGCTGCATTGGCTGAATGTTGCGCCAGCGTCTGTAACGCAATCTCAGTGTGGAGTCAGCTGATAAGCAATTTTTCATGCTAAATCAGAAGTGATTGAGAAATATTTGCTTGGCAATAGATGAATTTCCTGTGTAAATGACACTGGAGTGGTTTTCTTTCGTACTGTCAATGAATAATAAGAAATGCTAGATTCGTGAAGTATGATGAATAACACTGTCATGTGATCTCACAAAGCAATTTCGCTATTTGTATTGGCTTTCGCAACGCAGTTAAATTGTTAAAATGCTAGTTTTTAGTCAAATGCAATTTAAAACCAGTTTATGCCACTGATTTGCTATTGTCGCCTTATTATTACACTCTTAGAGCAATATTTCAAATTTGCCACAATATGTATTGACTTCTACTTCAAGATTGAAGGCCTCTCAAAGTCATACAAAAGTAGACTCAGGGTGGTTCCACATCTGAATAGAAGCTGGAAGGTATGAAGATGATGTGTGGAAAATGTCATGCTTTTATGAATTTTTGCACAATGGTTTTGTTATCTGCTCTACTACAAAGCGCTATTGAATGTTGTTTTTCATATTCAAATACAATAGAGCTAGGTATACGTGTGATTATATGAAAAAAAACCTTTAATAACATTTCGTGCTAAGATTTAGCTTATTCAGCTCGACTGTATATGAAAGTACCGGGCCAAATCTAGGTTCGACTAGATTTTTGTCACATATTATTCATATGTAGTGTTTCAAACGGTTTAAATCCCTGGAGTATACAATGCTAGCAATGGTACAATGCTCTACAAAGAATCCTTCAAGATAAGAGTAGGCCATAGTCCCAACTTCAGGCTTCCTTCTGTCGATATATTGCCATGACCTTTAAATAGTATTCATTCGCGGGCTTGTAATCATTGAGAGGTGCCATATCACATTCAGAATCTTTATAGGTCATCTTAGCCTATGTGGTTGTACAGATGACACAAATACGATTAACCATATATCCCACCGATCTATAAATGTATACTGGATATGTCCCACTGTTGGACCAATATGTTCAATCTTGACCCAACATTGATTTAACATTGCTCTATACAGTCACGCAATAGCCAGGAAAATATAACTGCGCAGGAAACATATATAGACCCAATGTTGGTTTAATGTTGGGTCATCGTCTGCGACGGTGGTCCAACATTCATCCAGCATTGGGTGAATGTTTTGTATATCTGTTGGGTGCACAGATGGCATATCAGTCTCCATGGGTGATAAACCAATGAGATGAGATGACGCTCATTTATTCGTGTCCCTCGCCGGCGTTTCCAATAAACTATAATCTTCTCCCTTTATATAGATGTCCCACCGTAAAATCAGCTCCCATCCATGGCTGGCAATTTATTAACCTTGCAGTCCAAGAGACTCATTATCGCAAACGTCTCACAGACTGTCATGGCATTAACATCAATAAAAATATATGTCCAATAATTAAAAGAAAATGGAAACAATTCCCCTACAACGCTAAGTTATTGAATTATTTTTTTAATTGCTTGAAGTTGTGTCTCGATATTTTAATGTTCATTGCTTCTTCAAATTTTCTTGTCTAAACCTTGTCCTGCTGAATTTATATTTTTCGCCATTTAAAGCTGGAATTGCTAACGCAATTTCAGATTCAAATGACAAAAAATATTCCAATTTATGAAAAATAGACATTTTCCAGATTAAATTACTTGATGAGCTGGTCACATTCCACGAGCAATTTCACATTTTAGTGGCGTTTGATTTAGTTTTGAGCCAGCTTGAAACCGTATATACCATATATATACATGTTGTGCGGGCGTAGCGCTGAGATTGAGAACGGCTCAGACGGTTGTAAACATGATTAGACGTGATTCGCACTTTAAAGATTAAGATAAAATCATCTAATATAATTAGTAGACGGAAAGAGACCAGGGATCTGGTTCCGGATCTGCGAGCCGGTAAATTGCTGTAACTTATTTAGGATCCCGGTAATGATTATTGCATGTTATCCCGCTCCCAGATAAACCACCACCGGTTCTGGCTTTTCTGATCAAATCGCATTATCTACACCATTTATGAAAAATGATAAATTAAGTACAAATATGAATCTTTTTTATCCTATGAATGTACTTAGTGTTGGGAACACTTACGCAATGTGAATGTAGGTATCTCGTCGCCTCGGAGCTAAAGGATCCTATCTGACACTCGTTAGAGTGGCAGATAGGATCCTTTAGCTCCGAGGCGACGATCTGTCTGTGGACTTGAACCAAACTAGTCTAGAATTCAGACAAAAATACAAACCTAACAGGATGATAATGAAAAACAATATAAAACATCAGTAATGACTCACTGGCAGAAAATAAAATAGCATTGTCTCACATTGCCATCTGATGTCACACGACACAAGTGATACGACTTGAGTGATAAGATAAAAAATGGAATTATTCCAAACGATTGGACATGATGTGGCGCCATATACAACCGCCCGATCAAAAGACAGACTTTTTCCAGCGTGCTTGCGGCGTCTGGATATTAGTTTTCTTCTGCCATCCTCTGTAGCCCTGATTGATGAAGATGATGCCCGCCATCTCATAGAAGATTCACGTAAAGTGCTAAGGAATTGTGCCTCTTGCTTTGATCAATTGTCTTTTGTCCCATTTGTAATCCACGTGCCAGATGGAGGTGCCCATAAATGGCCTGTATTAGCCATATATCATTTGGAATTCATACACTCACAGAAAACATACAAGATATGTACATACACAGCAAACACAAAACATTTATACAATGTTGGACCAACGTCGAAGACGTAGGGTTGACGTTCCATAAATGTTATAAAAATGTTTTTTGTTTGTTGGATATAGCGTAAATACGTCATTTTATCAGCTGAATAGAAATGATCACCCTTTGAAATCTTTCGTCCCATTTTCAACCTCATATCTTACATACTCGAGTAAAATGTGTTGAATAAAAAATGACGTCATCCATCACAATGAGGACCACGACGCTGGACCAATGTTGAATCAACATTGATTCAACGTATTGTGTCTGCTGGGGAGGTTACTGTCATTTGATACATTATACTGGGGTATTTTATATAATCAGGACAATTCTATTTGAATATAATAATAAATAAATAGTCTACTATTCTGTACTAAACATACTGATGTCACAGCAGTAGCTTAATTGCAATAAACAGCGGGATGATGGACAAATGAAGAGAAAAGAAACAATATAATATGTGGACGTGCGTTGACACAGTAACATAAATTTTCTGCGCCTGCACCTAAATAACAGCAAACATGAGATGTTGGACCAATAATGGTATAATGCATAGTATTTGCTTGATAAAACTTATGCGTTTTATCCCTCAGTATGGTGTCGGAGTTCCTACATTTATGCCGGGGTGGTAAATCTAGATAAGAAAGTACTAAAAATAAGTAATTTAGTGGCACTTGATCTGCTCCAAATGCAAAAGTGTAACAACATCCTGAATTAAGGGGGTAGAGAATAACCGCCTCGAAAAACATGAGATGTTGAGATAATGCTGGGATAATGTTTGGCGATCTTATACGAGACTAGCTTAACGTTATTTCAGCATTGAGGCACCCTGAAGCATTAACTGTGTGCGTGATATATTTCGGCTTAGCTGGATTTATATCTGCCTGGGCGGGGGCCCTAGGGTAGTGGTTAGCACCGTTGCCTTTCACGCCAGAGTTCGGGGTTCGGTTCCCGGTCTCGGCGGTTTGAAAGAAACAAAAATGTTTCTTCCCCATCCACGTGTGAAAGTTAGTATTGTGGGGAGCCTCCGTGACCAAGAGGTAGCGTGATCGGCCTCAGACCGCCAAAGCTCGAATTTCGAATCCTGTGTCTGGAGGACAGTATTATCTCAATCATCTCACCATCCTCAGGAGGTTCTCCTGGCCCAGTTTAGCCTATATGTGCACAAAGGTGGCCTAAAGCCCGATTCATTTCATTTCATATCTGCCTCACTGCCTCAGTGAGAAGCATTATATATGGATTATTTGAGAGAGCGGGCGATAAAAACAAGAAAATAAACACAACTTCTGACTTTATTAATACTTTTCAGAAATACTTCAGACCATGCGGCAGCAAAAAAATGTTTTTATTTGTATTTGTTTGGATGTATTTTGCAATATATTGCCGTGAAAGGAATTGCAAAAATTAGTGTTTTTCAAATTTTATCTTTTATTTTTTTCATTATGTTTCTCAGCTAAGACCAGCTACATCCGTAAACCTTATAACAATAGAGGCGGCTTCATTTGAAAAAAGAAAAATATCTCCCTTATAAAACCTTCTCTCTGAGCGGTTTAACGTCATCATGGTTTCCTGGAGCTAGTGGTATTGGCCCCCCTAGACATGGAAGGGTGCATCTACCACTTTACAAAGTGGCAGATGCACCCTTTCATCTCCAGGGGATATGAATGAGGAGGTTTATTCCGGGTGGGAATCCCCTCTCACCTTCTGCCGCGGTCTCTCTTGTCTGCGTCTAGTACTTATTATTATTAGTATTCTCCCGGTGGGTTTCCCAGACAATTATCAAATTGAGTCCGTTCTGTCTAGACGTATAACAGAATATACCGACCCTGTGCTGACTAAACTCCATGCCACCCCGCACATTTTAGCGGATGCTTTTTGCTGATCTCCAAGTCAATCCCTAGCAGAGTTTTATACAATTTTGCAAGTATTCTTTCTACTACTGTAATCCCCGAAAAAAATGATTTGAAAATATTGCATTGTTTGGAAATAACCATACCATAAATTAAATTGATAAATAGGACGTTACGACATTGAGGACGTTTCGTTTTCCAGAGTAGCTGACGAATAAAATAGTGCCTTTTGCAAAATTGAATGCAAATTGGTTTGAGATTGACCGAGAAATCAACAAAGATCATAGGCCACAGACGAATAGAGGAGACTGTGGTCATGTTGGTGAGACTCCGCTGGGCACAATGCTAAGCCAACATTCACCCAACACACATGAGAATATTTTAAAATATTGAGGGCATATTTGACTAAACATCACTACAACATCAGTTCGTAGAATCCAGAAAATATCCAAAACATATATTTTTTTTTCATTTTTTCATTTTTTATTTAATGTCATAATAGCATAATACATAACGTGGAAGAGCTTGTGAATGTTTATGCAACCTACGAATGTTTAATAACATTATCTTGAGACATTCTCAAAATGTTTTTAAAATATTAAGCCAGCAGATACGATCCGATGTTGGTTTCTTGTTGGCCCATCGTCTACGACGATGGCCCAACATGACACCAACATTGGTCTGCTTGCACTGGGATATTCTAGTTGGCCATCTAGTCGAGGGAGTTACGTCATCAGCAGGTTGGTGTCTTTGTTCGTCTCCAGTCATCTGTGCTTTATCGTCCAACAAAGAAGACGACGACTATTGATGATAAACATGTCTGCAGATAAACACACCCATGGAGTCTGTGATGGGAATCTAGTTTGGGAGGATTTCAATTCAGGCAGCTCTGTTCAGCTATTTTGGCATACTAAGTTGTTCGTGTTTAATTGTATATGTTTATCTGTTTATTGCAATGTGTACCTTTTCAGTTAGATAGCATTCATCTGATGATACAATTTTTTTAAACAGTTTCAGAGGATGGTTAGGTTCGACGCCTGCTTATAACTGTGGGAATAAAATAAAAATCGTGTGGAATTTAGTGGCACAGGCTTATATGAACACTTATCTTTAGAAACTGTCAATGGAAATTTGATACTAACTGCAATATTGTTCATTGAATTTGATATAACATTGTTATCAGATTGATTTGATATTTATCATGTTTATGAAATACTCGAATTCTCCAAATGAATGATTTAATGATTTACTGAACATTTACAAAATATTTTGTTTTCAAATTTAGTGGCATTTGAGCTGGTTATAACCTTGCTGACAATATAGATCATAATTATCACGGTAGGACACACTTTGACCCTTAAGGCGCTGAATTAAATAATTTAAATTTTTACCTACGTGTGTCGCGCTACCGAATGAATGAATGAATGAATGAATGAATTAATTAATGAATGAATAAATGATCGAACGAACGAACGAACGAACGAACGAACGAGCGAACGAGCGAACGAACGAACGAACGAACGAACGAACGAACGAACGAACGAACGAACGAACGAACATACGAACGAACGAACAAACGAACGAACGAACGAACGAACGAACGAACGAACGAACGAACGAACGAACGAACGAACGAGCGAACGAACGAACGAACGAACGAATGAATGAATGAATGAATGAACGAACGAACGAAATAATGAATTAATCAATTATTGAATAATGAATAAATAAATGAAAGAACGAATGAAAGAACGAACAAACGATCGAACGAACGAACGAACGAACGAGCGAACGAGCGAACGAACGAACAAACGAACGAGCGAGCGAACGAACGAACGAACGAGCGAACGAACGAACGGACGAACGAACGAACGATTTCTCTCCAAACCTAAGATTCGAAATTCAAACTTCTTTTGCGATTCAAGGCCTAGCAAATTGTACCGCTCAGTCAGCTCCCTACAATAGCACTGTAGGATAAGGAGATCATTCGGATAAATCGTCAAAGGCTACCATATAAAGGGTAAAGAGATATGATAGTATGAAGGAGGTATGGTGGGATCACCTTAGGCGTGACTGAAACTTCAGATATCACCCAGCTCACGGCCAAGCCTCGCCCTGGGCCTCCTCACCCTGTCAAACACACAGCTTCTATTGACATCTCCCTGGTGGCAAGATTCAGATCAATGTGGTCATCCTCCCATTCGGAACGCTCGCTGTTTTCTTGAAGGACGTCTCGTCGTCTGGAATGGAAATGGCCGTTGATTTATTGACCTGCCCAGGTGATGTCTACTTTAAAGCCAACTGATGCCACTATGAACCACCCTCTTCAAATTCAATAAGCATGGTTCACTCGCCCCCGTGTGGATCTCGGCCCGTCTGGGTCGGCCCCATGGGTCGAAATCGCCCAATCCAACAGTTCGGCCACTGACCTACCCCGTATTCTCGACCCGTGGTCGTTCAACTTGGCCCCTGACATCAAACTTGCACCCCGTAGTTCTGACTCCGGCCTAAATCACGCCTTGGCTTGTATTGGTCAGCTCTAAACTTACACCATTTCTATAAGGTATCGGCCTCTCCATTTGTTGATCGCAAACGTGAATGCTGGGGAATGAAAACTAACATCAATGCTCATTTCTTTTGTTTAATGTATTTGTGCTGTAATGGGTAAAGGTGAATGTGCAGGTTTCTAATCTGATATCAAGTCCGAAGACCTATCATCCGACTTCACGTTTTACCCCCTCGTCCCTGGACCTGTTCATTCGCGTGCCATTTCAACTCCATGGAGAGCATACAGTCCTGCAGCCAATTCGGCGCATTGAACTTATAGTACACATTGTCATCTCTGTCCTACTAGGTATTCTTTTTAACTTGAGTCAAGTAAAGCATTTGAGAGTGAAGGACACAACATCGAAACAATGTCCCAATATTGAGAGGAGAGAAACATGATATTTTTCTGAAAATCCTGCACCAAGCGGGGCACACAATCGCACAGCAGGCAGCGACAGCAGCAAAGTGCCACGCTCCATTGCGCCATGTCCCTCTCTAATCTTGTGAAAAGTAAAACAGATTATAATTTAGATCGATCACATTGTAAAAAGTGTTAATCCACCCTCTATTTATTATGACAGCCGCCTTCAATCATCATGAAAAGGCAAACAGCGGTAAATTACCTACTTTTCAAGTGGACAGTTACTACTGTTTTACTTTCAGGACCAGCATCACTATATGTCCACTTGATAAGCAAGTACTTACTGTGGTTTGCTTTTGCAGTGTACTGCAAAGGAAAACAAAAGTAACTGTTTGCTTATGAAGTGGACAGATACTGCTGTCTGCCTTTGCATGATAGATTAGACACCCACGCAGATTCTGCAAGGCAGATTTAATGGCGGACCGGATATTTCTTGCCGGCGAGTGGCCCTGCCCGCGCATTATACGGTCTGACTCCACCATGCCTTTCATCTCGTCCCTCAGAGAAAACTCCTGCAAAAGACGAAGTGGAAATGACTGGAAAAAACTGACTTCACACGTCACCGGCTGCTGTGGAAAGCTAGATAAACACTCATCTGGGAACAATCGACCACACCCTGCCCTAGTAGTTGAAAGGGTGTCGCTGACACTCTTTAAGGTTGCAGATACACACTTTCCACTCAAAGGTGACGAAGAAAAGTGTATAAGTTTGATTGCCAAAACTCTGAAATGATACATTTGGCTAGCACGCATACATGTATATATGTGTCATTAATTAGCAATATAGGGCCTACTTAAAATAGTGGAATTCATTCGAAAATTTCAGCATATTTTGGTATCATTGTTATGCTATTCTGGAATCATTCAGTATCATCCTGGCATTATTACTACATAGAGATTATTAAGCAAAATGAATAGAGAAAATTTGACAAAAAAAGTTGCATTCGTGTTTGTTCTCGCTTAATATACATTTGAATCACACAAGCTGAACAATACGGTAGTGTCATTGAGATGTCCATGCGATACACGATACGACCAGTCATCTGAACAGACGAACACCGATGTGATACATGACATCATTCTCTGTGCGTGACACTGCATGTGAATATTGCTAACCCTTAGCACACTGATGTCGACTACAGTTGACTATGGTATTGTTTCCTCATGTTTGAATTGTCTTGCATAACCAGGTTTTAAAAATTAAATATGTCTCATATACATTTCCAACCTAGATTTTGCAAATTAAACTAATTTTTAGTCACTTGAAGTTGTGGATCGCGGTAGCGACACACAACTTCAAGTGACTAAAAATTTAAATTTCTTAGCTCAGTGCTCTAAGGGTTAATAGCTGCGACAACGCCTTTACCTAGAAATGCTCGTAAAACATCCCAGAAATCCCAGCAAACACGGGGCATTCACCCAAGGCTTGGTCAGCGTCGGAGACGGTGGGCCAACATTGAGACAGCATTAGGTGAATGCTTCGAGTTTGCTGGGAATTAGTTTCAGACAAGTAGTTCCTCACAAACATGACATGTCGACCCAATATAGGTTTAATGTTAACCCACATACTTCGACGCTGGTCCAATATTAACCCAATATTTGGTCAATGTTTCATATTTACTACGTTAACGTTGGGCGAGGCGTATACAAAAATGCATAGCTCAGGTAAAGGAGATAGATACCCGCTCTCAGAAGGAAGAGTTTTGGTTACATAATACATGGTATATGCACATATACTAATTTATCGGTCTGACTTTGCTCCAGCTGGACATGGAGTGTAGATTTGATTCCCTTTAACTCCTAAAATGCATTGTTTTGTTCGTACATGTATGTCAAGATAGATGCGTGCAAAACAAACAGCAAACAATCCACAGTTAACCTATATCATGATATCGCGAAGATTAAACAAGGCAGATTTGGATTGCAATCAAATCGTTTTTTTAATTACTTCAGGTCACGTTTAGCCAGAATACTAGCCATTTTCTTGCATAGACAGCGCCAAACCATCTTGAATACGACTCCTTTTTGCGCAGTGAAGTCTACGTTTGCTTGGCAGCAGCCAGGATACATATACCCAGCATCGTAACACCGTTGGTCCAGCTTTCTTTGTTGGTTGCCAACATAACATAATCAAACTAAAATTAATTTATTTTTAGTTCCCGCTACAAATTAATGAAACGTCATCTCTGATTTCTAATTATTCTGCATTTACGAATAATAAGTTTCAAATAGTAGGATCGTTCGTTATAATTTAGCAATATTGAACACAAATCTATAGCCATTTCAATTACTATGAAATCAAATCGGATCTAGCTTCATTGCGGAGGAGTTCCTTTCTCACATCACATGCCTTCTGTGTACTAGATTTGTGGGGACTTTTGTCCCAGAAGAAGGGAAATAATCTTCAAAATAATAATTCAAAATAAATACAATCGAACATTTTTTGTCACAGGTGGTAAATGTATGACAGAGAGACAGGAAGTTTCTTGCAAGCAGCAATATATAAATGGAAAAAATCCCACAATCGGAAAAATATTTTTTCGAGAAACTCATACCCCCCCTCCTTACGTATCATGTGGTCCACCCCTTGGAAATCTAGATTCCCAGCAAACACAAAACATTAGTATAACATTTGTACAACATTGACACAGCATCTTCGACGTTGGCCCAACATTGTACAAATGCTGTACAAATGTTTGCTGTATTAGAAGCTATTGGCACCATTTACATCGGAGTACCTCTCTCTTAACCATTCCCATTGTGCCTGTATTCCAGGCATACCTCGGGATCACAGCGTTCTTGTTGTTATATGGGATGTGATGTCAAGCAACATGGCAAAGGTTATTCCAGGCTGACCGGAGGCTATTTGAACTTCCACCTCTTTGGTGGACCACTTGTCAGCCATCAGAATTACGGCCTATCCTTTCCGGTGTAGAGGACGTCAGCAAGAATTAATATTGACAAGCTTTGATATTTTTATGTTATTATTATTATGTCAAATACAGAGACAGATAGACATTTTATTGATATTTGATTGTTTACAATAACACGTTTATGTCAAACTTGTTGGTACGATAATTGCTAATAACTATATATCTTTTTCAGTTGTTTCATAACAGGATTCCTGATGAACCAGAACAAGTATAATCTGCATAAACCTTAAGCAATTAAGGACTTATTTTATGTCTTAAACCCCGCTCAGCATCGGTGCTATTGACGGTCGACCATCAGTGCATAAACGGGTGCTAGTACAAAGTCTCGTCCCCATGCAAAAAACACCCAAACATCTTTCCGCTGTCTTTTTCAGATTCGGCATAATAACATTAGACTAGTTAGCATGCACGTAACGATTGACGTCTGTAGTAGAGCGCCAATTCTTTCACAAAAACTTCTGGTCTTTATCCATGAGTCCTCCGCAACATCCTAGCCCATCCTAGAGTATATTCGTCCGTATTTATTCGGTCGTATAGTTATTCTGTGCAATGGAGAAGAATTGGAGACCAAAATGAGATTATACAGTACACCGTGGGCTAGAAAAAATGAAATTCAACCTAACTGCCATGACCTTCAGTAACAGTGGAAATTAATTAGATCGTGTTTCTTCTTCGACATCCCAGAAGAAAAAAATTTTGAAAAGGTTAAAGGGACAAGGTTCTCAATCACCTAGCCTTAGTCATGATTGTCAACAAGTATAGGATAAAGCCTGAGGAGGTCTACATTCTTAGCTGTGGAAAAGGCCGAGGCCTATTCCACAGCTAAAAATGTAGAGCTCCGAGGGTTTTAAAGGTGATCTATCACCTCTTATATGGTATGAATAATTATGTCCTTATATGGGGTGATTGGCTATCATGTGACCTTCTCAGAGAGTCACATGTTTGCCAATCACCCCATATGGGGTGATTGGCTATCATGTGACTCTCTTAAAGGGTTACATGATAGCAATCACCCCATATAAGGAAACACATGTGCCCCATCTTGTGGCAACTTTGATTTATTTGTCACAACATTATTCATACTATATAAGGGGTGATAGATCACCTTTAACTGACTTAAAACACACCCGACCTTAATGAGAATCCCTCATAATCAACAGCTGGGTCACACCTGACTGATTATAGCAACATTCTGAATGTAGTGGTCGGACAAAGCAAATAATATAGTGGTTTGTTTTAATATGACAGAAAGACACCCATACCGATGGCTTACCCCTTTGCCTGCTAATGTCGCATATATGTTTCGTAAGGTATATTTCCAATGATAATAATTTAATATAAATGATAGAGCGCTTCCAAAAAAAAAAAACGGCGACCCTATATACGTGTCGCTCGCTCGCTATTACAATTAGATATAAATTGGCCAATTTTGACTGAGAAATAGCGCCAGTCAATCAAAGTTAGTAAAGTGTCAAAATATCTTTTTGATCTATTAGGACATACACCTGTATTTTGTTAGTAAAATTGATAAAGTTGATTTACTCTTAGATAGGAATTGTGGCATTTCACAGCTCACAGTTAATCAAAATTAGCCAGTATCTCGTTTTTTATATTACTCTGCGTTATTTCACAAAAATGTCAAAATTTAATGCGACAAAAATAAAAAAATCATTTTTATTTTGGCTCCTTAATATGTCCATAATATGTCAACATGTCCATAGACTAGAATTGAGGTGTTTTAATTGTGTGTTGCGCATATACCTATTACATAAGGAGAAATATGGACGAGCTTTAATTTCAGACATGAATGTCCAAAATAAGAAATACACGAATAACTGATAAACGGAGTTTTCGGCACTCTTGCTACGCTGCCTCTGCAACCCGAAATTTAAAGTATTTCCTTTGTCTTTCTACATTTCACATATTATGGACATTTGATTTTTTTATCCTTTTTGGCCTTAATTGACTGTGGGGCGCAATTCCGACCTCACAATGAATTGAAATTTGATGAATTTCTCGTTGGGCATATGGCTAATTTGACAAGGATTGATCACAGCGACCACAGGTTATCGATGGTAATAATCCTGTAGTTTGCCAGGGTTTCCAGGGCAGTCATTTGCATACGTAACTTACGGATCATCCGGTGAACACGGTCACCTAATCAATAATCTAATCCCTCATCAATCAACCCGCCATGTTTGTCAGTGCCGACGTGACCAGCGCGCTCCCAGCGGCAACAATCAGCGTCAATTTGTGAAGTGGGTCCGAATCGGGATCATGTGGTGTTGCCAGAAGTTGACATAGAACCACTGCTGTTCATCAGTTGAGATCGTGATCTTGACCAATCAACAGCAGTGGATCTAGGTCGATTTCTTCAGGCTGCAGTGCCGTCCCAGCAAACACAAAATATTTGTATAACATTTGTACAATGTCGGCCCAACGTCTTCGACGTTGGTCCAACATTGTACAAATGGTATACAAATATTTTGTGTTTACTGGGGTGTGGTGTACGAGGTTCATCCCAATTTGACAGAATGCCATTCTGTTAGATGGAGGTAGCCACTTTGGCTTATTTCAGGCCACACCAGATCGTAAATCCGTCACGATTCCACGACCTTTCTAAGTTGCCCTCCAGACGAGATTAACCGCAGTAACCCCTGGGGTCTCTACCCTATAAATATGAAGTAAACCAGGTCGAGATACAGACTTACATTGAAGAACGTCATGTGTCCACATTCTCGCATTTATTGCGTATAAACGTGCTTTTCTGCATGAAGCAGGGCTACTGCATCGTGGTAATTGTCCTCATGAGAGAACTGAAAACTACGAAAACAATACCAACCTGGCTTTAATTTTTGAAAGCGAGAAGATGAAATTAGAGGAAATGTGCGAATTTTATTCCGGGGGAAGATATTAGTATGGGGGACCAAAAATAAAAGAATTCACACGAAAAAGATGACTCGGAGGTATTGGGTTCAAATCCCGGTGGGGCTGAATACTGTGGATCTGGTAATTTTCGCGTGATAAAATTTTTGCAAGCTTCTGATTCTGAGACTTTTCACGAGGTTTAGAATTTTTCCTTAGTAGCGCTATTATAATAATAATAATTACAGCGAGATTATTAAATTCGTGAATTTGTCCTCTCACAAAATTTGTGAAAATTAAACCCTCATGAATATTACCTGATTTACAGTATATGTAACCTTGATTGTGCGTATGCGATGCTCGAAACTGTTCAAAGGCCTAGAGTGTGCAGTGCAGCCTATAGAAATGTGGACTATTAAGAAGCTTGAAAGTCATTCGATAAGAGTAGGATATAGTGGCACAATATACAGAAAGCAACTTAAAGCAATATTCACTCACTAACCACAACGATGCATACATCTGGACGTCTCCAGAAACCGAAATAGTGGCGCTAGAGATGTAGAGGCTACAGGTTGAGCGACAAGCAGGGAATGACCCCATTTTTCTAAGTTACTAGGAGCTGATAATTTTTTATGGCTGTGTCAGTCCATAAATGATCCGGGAAATTGCCGCCTCTTTTGGGTTTTGTTGAGCAGCAGATACCTTGTTTTAGCTCTTTTTAGGAGCATACGACTTTTTGCAATTATAAATGATGATGGAATTGTTGATTTACAATGATTATTTTAATTTACCTGAAAAATGCATATCATCTGAGAACCCGATTAAAGGTTACATCAGCATGAACAATAGTATCATATCATAAAATTTATAATGTGTCCGCATAATACACCCACTGAGCACACGACGTTGTTTCGACGTTGAATCAACGTCAATGACGTTGATTGAACGTCGCAACAACGTCGTGCAGCACATGATATAAAGTAGGTGTAATCTATTTGAGACACCACGAATGCACCTGGCTCTATAGTGCAGATACGTTATACATCAAACAAGTGTACATTTGATGTGAATATTTATTTATTATTGGCAGAAAATGCGCGATGCGATTGATTACGTGCAGATGGGTTATATAAAGTATGCATATGATGACGATATACCGTGGATTTACATGTACGGTATGTGAATATAGCGGCCATTATTCATTGTAGACACGTTATTCTCTGTATTGTTTAGCTCCATGTATCTGTGTTGTCGCAGACTTCAGGTGCAGAACTGTTATTGTGCAAGCGATGAAAAACAGAGCCACCAGCTTCCCCTGCCAGCCATTGTACGGTCGGATAGGCTTGATTGTCGCTACAGCGATTCCGAAGCAATCACGTCGGCGTACAAGGTGCTGATTCAATGATGTTCAGCGTCAAAGGACGCTGAACATCATTGAACCAGCATCTTGTGTGCCCGGCTCTTGCCTGACGGCTCAATTGCAATGATGGTGGAAGCTTGAAGGCACACAGACCTGAATGCCTTATGTGACGCTGTGGCCATTTAGATGTTTTCTCTCTTTGTTTCTACATCATTGTATTGTATTCTGGGAACAAACAGAAAATGGTAACGGGACACTGCCAATATAAATATGTCACCAACACGAATATAACCAGAAAAATACATAAATCTGCCCATTAATGGCTGCTTTCATTTGAAAATACATGACACAACAATGCCTTTATACAAAGGGTATTACAGCGAAGTGCTTACATCGTAGTGTCTACTGGCGCAATGATCTGACGTCTGCATGTTTTTATGTATATCGGAGTGGCTGCTCTAATTAGTGCATTGTGCAGGTCTGCCTCAGACATTCTCATTATGCTCGTTTCCTGTGCTTAATTATAGTCACTTCCTAATTGCAAGGAAATTTAATAATAATAATAATAATACATCTAATGAACGCTATCCTATATTGCAGTCTTGGTTCGTATTTATGAAGCTAGTTCTCCTAATTGGCTCTGTTAAACTTGACAATGATAGTTGGACATATCCCCTTGTAGCAGGGCAAGAAGAACTATAGGCTCCTGCACCAGGACAAAACTAACCCTATAGCGAGACAATAATAGTTATATAGGCCTAATAGTTATAGGCCCCTGTAGCGGGATAATGGTAAATGTACTCCTCTGTATCTAGTCAATAATAGCAGTTGGGGGGGGGGATAATTTAAGCTGTCGGCCCCTGTGATAGGACAATAATAAGCTGGGCATCAATTAAAGGTATTTCTAACTACCCGGTACTCTTTTTCTGTAGACAAACGTCCATTGTTCTACAACTCTACGCTTTCGTTAATACCTAAATCCTTGTGACATTAATATTATGTGGTTTCTGGAATACAGCTGTAGAAAAACTTCAATATATCTAAAATGGCATGATGACCGTGTCCTGTAGGACAGATAATTTTTCCCATGACCCTAAGGTCATGGACTGGCTCCAGTCAGACGGCGCAACTGGTGTGTCCTCCTAAGCCATCCATCTTGTCGGTAGATACCGCCATCATTGCGACGTCTTCGTTTTCGCGAAATTTGCTAAAATGAAATCGTCCCTGATTCAATTTTACACATGGCCATACTAGAAGTGCAAATGGTGAGAAATTCTCTTCGCTGATGTCAGTAAATAAAGTGATTGCTTTTCATCGCTTTTCGATCGGCACCTTAGTGAAGATCGCCATTTATATGACTGTAATATAATACGGTGAAATATAATAGGCCTACACTAACAGCAGTGTCATCTGTAGATAATAAATTGATGGGATATAGATGATGATGTGGGGGTTATTTGGCATGGTGGGTTATTAAGAGCGTTTTCTTCACCCACTCGTTACGATTGCAAAATCGCGAAATATTCGTTTTACTTTGGTTCGTGATCTGTCTTTTCTGTGGACAGGCTAAGTATTCCAGGAAGGTTTGCCGACTAGGGAGTTGTCTTGGTGCGTCACGCTTCGTGTCTTTGTCGTCTCCTACGCCACAAGATATACTTGCCATTCATCTTCCTCCTTTACCTTTGTTCCCCAATATGAACTTTCTTTTATCAAGTGGTTGTCGCCCAGATAGACAATATAGGTACAACAAATACACGTATAATTCTCGAACGTTGCCCACATTAGAGAAAAGTTTCCATCTGCCCATAAGCTTCGATAATGGTTATATTATTGTTTTCACTTTTTTTTTTTATATATCAATCGGTTGTTTCCCAGGTGGACATAATAGTCATCAACAAATACACATAATCGCACTAAATTTTGCCTAGATTTGAGAGAAACTCCTATCTGTCAATGAGCTTTTGTAAAGCCTCTACTTTCGTAGAAATTAGAAATTAATTCAAATTAGAGTCATCGTAAATTAAAAAATAATTTTCGAACTAATTTTTTCCTACATTAGAGATAAGCTATCTGCTCAGAGACAAATTAACCATTGCGCTGCTGGGACCTATGTATATCTTTTCAAATATGTTTCAGACGAAAATAAATGCCAATATAAATATTAGCCCTAAAAGCACCGAAGATCTTTTGTATGAACCATGGAGACCAAAGGTTTTTTCAAATGAAACTATCATAAATGGCTTAGTTAGCTCTTTCTGATTTATTTGAATAGCTATGTTATTGTTATAAATGTTTTGGGGCATTGACTCGAAGGGTTAAAGTACTAGTCACGAGTAACTTTTAATCTGATTTATTATCAGGTCAAATCATTGTAGCTGAAAATCAAAGTGAAGAATATATATATTTTGAATGTAACTCTATAAGTTTTAAAATTGTTTCTGATAGATGCTCATTTAATAAATGATAATTTTTTCGATATGTCAATTTTTTCATTTTTCATCACTTGAACCCCATGTAGCCAGCATACGTATAAGCAGAAATGCATAACGTTATGCATTTCAGGTATGATAGACTATTATAAAACAGGCGATGTTGATACCTAAACTTTATGCGGGTTTACTGAAAAAATACATCATTATATTATTGAGCCGACAGATCAATGCCAACTTCATTGTGTGACAAGAGCCAGCTCTCCCTATCGGCACGACTCACCCTGCGGGTTCATGGGGTGTGGCGCTGGTAACAGCATGTGCCAACTTATTCACACGTAGGTGCATCTTACAAAGGGCATAATCACTGATAATAGGCGTTGACACCGTGCATAGAGGATGTTATTCATTTTTTTCTCATTATTTTTATAGATAATCAGGATAATAGTTCCCTTTATATTGATCCTTCACATCAATTCACCATCGTTATTTCCTTGATTAGTCACCAAAAATGTGGATAATGGTCTGACAAATAATTGGGTTTCGGATAAATAAAAGCTCAACGCCCGAGAAAAAGTTGTGTAATTTGTTTAGGGCAATGCCTAGGTGTAGTGGTTAGAGCTGCCTGCTTGAAAAGTCGGAGATCACGGTTTCGAAACTCACTCTGGCCTCCAAGCTTCAAATAAACAAAATGTTTCTTCTTCGCTCATTTGTAAAGATTCAATATTGTGGGAAGCTTCCGTGACCGAGAGGTAGCGTGCACGGCCTTAGACCCCTAAGGCTTGGATCTCGAACCCTGTGTCTGAGAACAGTGTAATCTCATTTATCTCACCATCCTCGGAATGTTCTCTTGACCCAGTTTACCCTATTATGTGCACAAAAGTGGTTTAAAATCCCATTCATTTTATTTTATTTGTAATTTGATGGAAATTGTATCATTGTAAGGCGATGGTTGTGGATATTATGCATTAATGTACCCAGATTAATCCGAACGCTGTCATAAATTATACTCGACGTCTTAAATCGTATTAATCCGGAATGGAACAAAGGTGAAGGTCATGATCTGAGATGGGGAAAGGCGTTATTGTTCAATCTGTCAGAGGATGCCTATTGTACGCATGACGGATCACGTGTGGTGTGACTCACCATTCATAGCAGGAGGATTATTCTGGAATCTCGTCACGAATGAGAATTATACTTGTGATTTGGTTGGTTCTATTTTACTTAGAAAAGTTCAATAAATAAGTGAAGTCGAACTCATACATTACTATGAATTAAATACATTTCAGTGTTTCAGTGTTTCGCTGTAGTGTGCCTAGTCTGACTGACTGACTGACTGACTGACTGATTGGCTGATTGGCTGAATAAATGAATGCATGAGGACTTAAGCCACATCAGTGCACACAAAGTATAAACTGGGCCAAGAGAACCTCCTGAGGATGGTTAGACGAATCAGATGATAATGTCCACAGACACTGGTTTTAAAATTCCGGCTCAGGCGGTCTGAAACCTAGTACGTTCGGTCTCGAAAGCCACCCACCATACTGAAATTCTCCGAGTGGAAGGAGAAGAAACATTTTGTTTATTTGAGATCTGAATACTAGAGCATGGGACGAGCCCGTAAACTCCGACGTGACAAAAGGCAACAAGCCAAACCCCGATAAACATAACCAATGATGAACATAACCAGTGGTGGCTTAAAAATGGACGGTGGTCCAACATTTACCCATCATCTGGTCAACCCACTGTTCTTGCTGGGAAGTGTACCTAGGGAACCTTGTACATTGATGAGCGGGGGGACAAGCATCGCTCATGCAATTAAGGGGGTTGATTGATGTGCCACTGTAGTTAGTTAGCTTCATCTACCGTAAGGAGCAGACATATTCACAGCGGTTTAATGGTTGTGCTGCTAGGACCAGATATATATATGGCTCCAAGCATTACAAATAAAATCGTTTCTTTGAATATGAAAGGATGTATCTGCCACTTTATATATATATATGGCTCCAAGCATTACAAATAAAATCGTTTCTTTGAATATGAAAGGATGTATCTGCCACTTTACAAAGTGGCAGACACACCCTTTCATATTTAAGGGGAGGAAATGTCACTTAAATATATGGACTAGATTGGGATAAATACTCAGTTAATCACATACTTCAATTTTGAGGATGTCAATTTTTCATAATCAATATTTTTTCGTCAGTTGAAGCTGGCAATTCTATTAGCATCTCCAGCTTCGGTTCCCGGTCTCGGCGGTTTGAAAAAAACAAGAATTGTTTCAAACCCATCCACGTGTGAAAGTCAGTATTGTGGGGAGCCTCCGTGACCGAGAGGTAGCGTGATCGGCCTCAGACCGCCAGGGCTCGAATTTCGAATCTTGTGTCTGGAGGACAATGTCATCTCAATCATCTCGCCATCCTCAGGAGGTTCTCCTGGCCAAGTTTAGCCTATATGTGCACAAAGGTGGCCTAAAGCCCGATTCATTTCATTTCAGCTTCGAATGAATGCAGATTACATTTTAAAATAATTCAGCAGGACAAGAGTTAATGGCTGGGAGATCTCACAACGCTTGAGATCTTTTTAGTTTGCCTTCTCTTTTGTTCTTTATCCAACCTCCATATACTCCCGCAAATTGGAGGAGTTAGATGAGCATATTACGATGCTGGCTTCATAATTACGGTTAAAGTGTGACGGATGGATAAAACTAAGTGTTCATAGAGAAGGATAGAAGTGGAGAAAGAGTAGGAAGGCAACACGAAAAAAACAACTACATTCTTTTAATGGATAACACTTTGCGACTTGTCTTTCTTTCCTGTCCGATCAATATTCACTCGCAAATTGCGCGGTACTATTGATGGGGCAGGTAAAGTAGATGTAATGATTGTTTTAATAAATATGGCATAATGGTAGATGAATAAGTGATCTGTGAGAAAGAGAGATAGACAGAGAAGTTAGTTGGTTGACAGAAACAAACACTCTGGTTGGTAGACATGCAAAGGCATCAGTGCTATATGAAATCAGTCACAATCTATATGACGGCAAATTCAGCAGTCACTCCTACGCGAACCAAAATTTCTTAATTTTACAGCGTGCAAGAACCTGCTAAGTGCATTTTCATAGTTTTGAGAAAATCGACTTTATAGGTAAATTGCATCACACTTTTTTCGTATGAGGCGCCAGCACTTCTTTTTGGGTGGAATTCGTTCCCTTGTTTAAACCTGACTCTACCATATCAAAAGTTTGTGTCAGATGCAAACGGCTTGCGACTAACATGGTAAAAACATGTTTTTGATGTTATATGTTGCAAATTAATCATAATTAGAAGATATGCATAAACCTGTCAAATGTACTTAGCATGTTTTTGCATGAAATATTTTTTTCAACATCACAAAATATTACATGATAAGTGCACTTAGCATAATCCAAGAGGTCCTTGTTTAGTAGCATATAAACATATATGTTATGGACAGTTAACATACTAAAAGCAAGATTGATTTAGCAGCAATGACATGGTAAGTGCATTTGACATTCCTGCCGTGATGCCATGTCAAGTACACATAACATTTTTTTCCATTTCCGGATTCCATAAAATCTAGCTGTATGATACGTTATACTTATGATAAGTGCACTTATCATGTTTTACAATGTGAAATATCTGCAAAAAAGATTAACTCTAACGGCAAGTCCGTGCATAGGTGTACTTAACGTGTTTGGTAATTCCAGTATAATGATATGAAAACTAATAATATCCAGCGTTGTATTAGATTTAGGTGATTTCAAAACACCTAAGAACTAGACTGGGACATAAATATTGTACAGCATATGTGATGAAAATACTATTTCATGTGATAGAGCCTTTGTCGACTATCATAACCAAAGGCTATAAAAAAATGATTTGCTGAGCAAAAAATAAACAAAATTAGCGATTCACTATACTATATGGCGAGTGAATGTATTTGGTTGACTCAGTAAACATTGCACATTGGCAATGTCTCATATTAGGTCCAAATGGTGATAATATTGCAAGTGGAACACGTTTATGACGAAATAGATGGAGAACAGAACGAAAATATCATACAAATCAGATGAGATTGTTTGGCATCCAAATTTAGGGTAACTTTGTTCTGGTGACAAAGTACTTGTTTTAGTTTCGCTTATTTATGGCTAGAAGTCATGGACCATAATGCTATCTGGGTTGATTTGACCATTGTGGAATTTATGCACACGATGACATTATTGTACTCATACACGGACTGCGCCCCCCATACGGTGATGGTCCCACGAGAGCCTAAATGTCTGGCGATGTACTGGCGATGAAAAAGACGTGTTTTGGTGAGGATCGATGCCGATATCGAACATGTGGTCCCACGAGAAAGCAAACACGCGATGTATTGAAGAGCCTTTGAGTAATATTCGGGGAATTATCGCTAACACTTTGCAGAATATTCGGTAATGCACAGGAGAAGATTTGGGGATTAATCTACGCTACATCGGTTAACAGTCAAGGATGTATTTTGAGAATCAGTGATGGTCGGTGATTCACTGGCGTGCGACAGACCAAGGAATATATATTTCTATATTGCTTGCACAGACAAATCGAGAGCATGCGTCGGGGCCGTAATGGTGATATCATGACGATGTTGTGGTGATGTCTTGACGAAGTCATGGCGATGGCATGGTGCCTTCTGGTGTTTTTTATTTTATTTTTGGATGAGTCTCAGCTGGTTAGCAGAATGCTATGTACACTTGACATATCTACAAATCCATATATCTTAGTCCGGTGATAAAATGGAAATCGCATATACATGTCAAGTGCACTTGACATTGTGTCCAGTGTAAGTAACATGTTATTGGTTATAAGACCATCGATACCAAGTGTATGTAACATGTTCTTGCTTTGTGAAAAAACCCTTTATAATGCTCATATCGCTAAGATTTTTTTATCACATGTGCTTTGCAATATTCTGAATCAGATTCCGCGTTAAAAGGCAAGACATGTTAAGTGCAATTAACATGTATTTGCACGAGAGGCTTCTATTGTAGGTGCGGCACTCTTGATGAATAATATTCACATTATAGCCTTCCGCAAAAAACAAACTAAGAATATCTGAATTTTACAGCGTGAACCGAGAATGATTTGAATGTTTTTCATTGTGGATGCGGCACTCTTGATGAATATTATTCACATTCTAGCCTTCCTCAGACAGTGTACATAGGGTGGGGGCCCTGGTGCAATGTTTAAAGTACAATGACAATAATGAATGGTTGAAGCTCCCTGCTTGGAAAATCGGAGATCGCGAGCTCCCACCCCGCTCTGGCATTCAAGTTTTAAAGACACAAAAGATTGCATCCTCGCTCACTTGCACAGATTAAATAATGATGGGAGCCTCCGTGACCGAGGAGTAGCGTGCTCGGCCTAAGAACGCCAGGGCCCGAATTTCGAATTATTCTTTATAATCGTCAAAAAATTCCACTGTCCACTGTAAATTAAAACAAATGGGAATATTAATTTAGTAGCTCACAGTAAATTGGCGTTCCATTAAATTGGAATACATTCCCAGTAAACACAATATATGTGTATAACATGCTCAATCATAGCGTTGGCCCAATGTCTTCGACGTTGGTGCAACATTGTACAAATATTGTACAAATGTTTTGTGTTTACTGGGCTGCAGACCTTAAGTAAATTGTTATAATTCTTTAAATGTCAAGGTCGTTCCGCCCTGCAAGCTGTATAACTATGGTGATCGTGACGCCATCCATCAGCCTCGAGGCCGATCAGGTAAAATAGATTAATTTGTGGTGAAAATCGCCCGAGAGTTTATACAACAGCTAGCCCCCAACAAACACAAGACGTTGAATCAATGTTGGTTTAACGTTGGGCCAACGTTGAGGACAGTGGACCAACATTGAACCAGCACAGTATGAATGCCCCGTGTTTGCTGGGATATGTAGCATATCAAACAATGACTCATCTAGCTCTACCTAGTTTCACAATCGTAATGAAAAACAACGTTGGATTTTTAATGAAAAAAACAGTATTCATTACAATAAATAAGTATCGCCATCACACGATTTCACGACTGAAACTACTGCTGTAATCGTGACAAAAAGCAACATGTCATTTTACATGCAGGAAAGTATCTATTGCGTTATATGATGTGATAATAGATAGCCTTTACACGATTCAACTAAGCATACTGAATTAACACACCATGTTATCTAACCAAGCTAGCGACGTATAAGTGCTCATCGACATATTTCAGATCAACAAATAATTCAAATTCTGCATTGATTTTGAACTGGAAGTATTGAAATCAATGAGTAGACCTAACTAATGACACCTGTGCCATCTATAATTCTTTTGAATCAGCTCAGCTCAGGTCTGGATACGACGTAGTCAGGACTGAGCTGAGCTGACTCAAAAGAACCGTATAACCCTTGGAGCGCTGATTTTTTTAATGAAAACCTTGGAGGCCAAAGGGTTTTTTTAATTCGAAATCATTATAAATGCCTTCGTCAGCTCTTTCCGGTTCATTTGAACACCTTTGTTATGGGTCTACGACTAATATAAATATAAGTGCGGGAATCGACTTTAGTCGTCAGAATCTGACGTCTTAGGACGTCAGATTCTGACGACTAAAGTCGATCCCCGCACTGTAAGGGCCAATTGTGCTATTATGCATTATTACATACAGATCATAACAACTGTGTAGGTATAAGTAGATGAATAGTTGGAATATTGGATTGTGCCCTAATAAGCCTGGGTCGTTGATGCTACTTCTCCTGTTGCCACTTTTTTTGTGTATTCTGCTGTTATTCTGCTAATTGGTTATGGTACTGAAGCTCATGGCTATTTCCCCTGATTCCTGCTGGTGCTGATGAATGAGTGTATTTGTACTCACTTCAAGCTGTGTGTGGCTGCCGCGACCCACAACTTCACATCGGCAAAACTTACTTGCATGTAAAGAATATGTTATTCGTGGCTCCAAGGTTTATGTGGAAAGTGGTGAAATTTTACTCATTTAGGAACTTAGTGTCAAACGATTGCGACGTTTCGACCTGGCTCCAGCAGATCTTTATAACGCAATGATCATGGGGGTGAAGGCAGGTCAAAACGTCGCAATCTTTCCAAACTGAAAGTGAGTAAAAAATACATTTTCCTTGCATGTGTTCAACTTGGGTCTTAACTTTGTCATTCTTCCTAATCGACCAAATATATCACTTTAACAATTCGTTATAACATGATCAAAGCTATACAGTCTGACTAGTTCTCTTATATGGAAACTCTTGCAGCTCGGAACCTTAAAAATAGTGTTCTACCCGCAGCTGTGTCTACCGTCCAAAAATATCTGAATATTATATAATGTAACTCTATCGCAATGGGTAAGAGGGGCACATATTTAAGACACATATATTTCACTTTTAAAAACTCGCTGCTGCACGGCTGCTAATAAAACACAAAAATCCCCTATTCTGTGAAACTCAATGACATCGACCTCCTTTGTTTTCACCGAGCTGGCTAATAGAATGAAGTATGAGGGAGGGTTCTTATATAACCTTGTATTCACCAAGTGGCGTCACTGGGTTTCACAGAATGAAGTATAGGGGAGGGGGTGTAATATAACCTTGTTTTCACTGCGTTTCACAGAATAGTGTTGTAAGCTTCGATATGATGAGTTCATGACAATATACCCAACTACCAATACGTTATGGGTATGATGTGGGGCGAGCGTCTTAGACAGTGGCCCAACTTCAAACCAACATTGGCTCAATGTATCGGGTTTGCTGGAAGCCCAGAAAAACACTAGTTGGCCCACTAATGGCGTAATGTTGGCCCACTGTCGTAGACGTTGGATCAGCATCACGTCAACAATGAGTCAACTTCTCATGGACGACAACCCCAGCAGGCACAAAACGTTGACGCAATGTTGGTTTTAACGTTGGTCCAACGGTGGACCAACGTTAAACTAACATCGATCAAACGTCTGTGTCTGCTGGGATAGTGAAAAAGAGGCATTACCCTAATGTTGTTTTAATGTTGGCCCATCGTCTACGACTCTAGCCCAACATTAAAACAACATTATGTCAAGGCGTTGACCCAGCGTGTGATGTGTCCTGGATCTGCTCTGGCACACACACGACCACATCCATTATTCAGCAATTGCCTGCAAACTGGACGATTCCCAAATCTGTGTGGTCGATCATTACAGACAATATCATGTACTGTGTGTCACCCAGACGTGTATAATGGTCTATATGGCCTATAAATGTATGTGTCGACCTTGTTATATATCACAAGATAACCTGTCGCTCACAATATGTCAACTGATCTAGTGTGGCCTGCGCGACCATCATCCCCCCGTATCGTGTTTACTGGGCCCCTTGAGCTTCGACAATGGACCAACATTAAGCCAGCATTGGTTCTATGTTTTGTTTTCACCGGAAGCTTTTCATAATATACTGCCATGACAAGTTAACCCTCAAAGCGCTGAAATATATTTATATAAACCAATAAGCCGAAGAGGTTTCTTAATTTGAAAAACTGTCTTAGATAGCTTTTTCCGCTGTATTATGGGTCAACGGTCGTTATAAATATTTTATTTTTTCTGTGCAGGTTGTTGTTGTTTATCTTCCTATGACGTACTGAATGAATGAATGAATGAATGAATGAATGAATGAATGAATGAATGAATAAATGAATGAATGAATAAATGAATGAATGAATGAATGAATGAATGAATAAATGAATGAATGAATGAATGAATGAATGAATGAATGGATGAATGAATGAATGAATGAATGAATGAATGAATAAATGAATGAATGAATAAATGAATGAATGAATGAATGAATAAATGAATGAATGAATGAATGAATGAATGAATGAATGAATGAATGAATGAATGAATGAATGAATGAATGAATGAATGAATGAATGAATGAATGAATGAATGAATAAATGAATGAATGAATGAATAAATGAATGAATGAATGAATAAATGAATAAAATGAATGAATGAATGAATGAATAAATAAATGAATGAATGAATGAATGAATGAATGAATGAATGAATGAATGAATGAATGAATGAATAAAATGAATGAATAAATAAATGAATAAAATGAATGAATGAATGAATGAATAAATAAATGAATGAATGAATGAATGAATGAATGAATGAATGAATGAATGAATAAAATGAATGAATGAATGAATGAATGGGGTTCTAGCACTGGCGGTCTGAGTCCGAGCACGCTATCTCTCGTTCACGGAGGCTCACCAAAATATACTGAATCTGAGCAGGGAAGACACATTTTTTTTTTGGGGGGGGGGGGTCACTGAGAACACAGCATTTTACTATCTACTTGAATTAATAGTGGATTTGGTTTTAGGCCACCTTTGTGCACATTCAGGCGAAACTGGGCCAGGAGAACCTCCCGACGATGGTGAGATAAACGAGATGCCACCGCCTTCTAGACATAAGAAAGAAAATTGCCATGAGTTGTTAAAACAGTTTCTCGGAAATTTTCGTTCTAAAACCTTTTTTGTAGGAAACTTAAGTCTGTTTTCAGGGATGTAAAACTATGCTTTTATGCATCGTGAGGCTTAAAGGGTTAAGTAAACAGATTATTATTAGAGTGTGTAGATACTTATCAAGCAAAGGATTAGTGTGCGTAAAAAAATGTTCAACTAAATGATGGGTAGTCCAGAGGAGGGGTTTATAGAATTGTCATCTCCTAGATACTTGACTGTGACTGACATTAGGTTTTCTTTTAGCGATATTCTCCTTGAATTTATGTGTATAAGCATAAGGAATAAACTGGTGAAAAGTGGTAAAACATGATAAATTTAGCCTCCAGATATATTTACCTTGTGTAGTATGATATTAATTAATGATATCGCCATTAGAGGTCAGCCCCTGCTGACAAGGCAGTACAGATAGCGACATCAGGTGCATTATTAAGGCCGCCTTCCCATGTGGGGTGTCAGTCTGCCGCACGGATCAGGATGTCCCTGTCAAATGACAGCGTTATGTAATGCTCCCGTTTCCCTGATCAGGATCTCCATGTCATCATCACTCCTGTGACGTCACAAGCCGTGATGTGATTAGGGGTGTGAGTTGACACGGCACAGAGGTGACCGAGCCTACCTGACAGCAAAGGTTGGCACGTGAAAAATATATAATCAACGCCTTACTACACTTTGACGTCATTTTGTTATTTTAGATGTATCTTATCAATAATGCCCTCGACATTGCAACTTGTATAAGCATACGACGTAAAAGGCATACAACATGATAAATTTACAAAATTATTGATTTGTTTTAATTACTACAATATATACGAGTTACGTTTGAAAATTATTAAAATAAGCGCCATACACACAAAAAAAGTGATTTTTTTCCATACGGTGGTATCTTACGGTATTATGTGACCCCCTTAGAGCTGAAACCACATTCCTACACGTACTGTTACTCAAATTAGATGTTTCTTCAATTGATTAGAAAGACGTTGTTTATCAACAGTAGCATTTCATTCGTGTAATACAGTGCTGTGGTATAACGGTCAATAACGATAATCGCTTACTTTTCACCCCTTAAAGCGCTGAAATACATTTGTACAAACCATGGAGATCAAAGGGTTTTTTCAATTTCAAGTCTTCATAACTGTCTTAGTTACTTTTGTTTGATTCATTTCAATACCTATGTTATGGTCCACGGCCATTATAAATATTGTTTATTCTGTCAGCGCGGGGATCGACTTCTAACGTCAGAATCTGACGTCTATATATAGACGTCAGAATCTGACGTCTGAAGTCGATCCCCGCGCTGTAAGGGATCAAGTAATCAATTTTCGTCATTTTCTTTCGCCTTCTGCCATACAACACTATACAACAGTAACTGATTACTTAATCAGCAAACAGTTACAGCTGTTCGGCGTTGGACGGCACAATGTGTTTGGTCATTAATGTACCTAATATGCCCATGGTGAGAGTAATAACGTTTGTCCTTGAGCTCCATGCGCGTCCAATGAGATCTCTGTGGGACCACATCACTGTAATGTCTAGACTACCGGTACAGCTGGACATCAATGGAAACCCACACAATCAGCATTCACTCCATTGTGCGGGGCACTTCTTTGAGACAATTCTTACATGCATACCATATTCCAGATAATAACCAATTAGGATATTTTTTATTTATATCTACAGGGATATATACATGAGGTCCAAACCCAGCAAACACAAAAACATTTTTATAACATTTGTCAACGTTGGACCAACGTCGAAGACGCTGTACAAATGTTATACAAATATTTTGTGTTTGTTGGGAATCAGCATTGAAATTGTTGAGAAATTGTTGAAATCGTTTAAAATCTGACGCTAAAGCCGCACTGAAAGAATACAATATTTATAATATACACATATACACATATAGGTATTCCAATGAAGCGGAAAGAGCCAAATAAGTCATTTATGATAATTTAAAATTTGATCATTTTATACTGAGAGAGCTGAGGGAGGGGGACAAATTCTAAAGTGCGTGACAGCCAGTAGCATTAACCACTGTACCAGAGTTAACTCGGTCAGCTAGTGTGAACAATTGGCCACAGACCCACTTTCATTTGACCTTGTTATCACGCCTTTGCCCACGATGATTCTGCACATGTTGTTGTGGAGACATGCGATATTGCCTGGTTGTGGCTTGAATTACCGATCTCTGTCGCAACGGATAGATCGAACTAACCTAAAGCCAATCGAGTCTACTTATCATGTACATCACATGGTTAATATTAATATCAACTGCTGATCAATCGAATCTTTCTATGTTGTACATCACAGAGGTAATATTTACTAATTACAAACAGACACATCATTGTTGTTTACACTGCAAATAATATTCAGGTATGTTTCTTTCATGGAATTACTGGCGCTATTTTGAGCATCAAATTTCTATTTATGCAAAACTGGATTTTAAATATTTGATTATCTGAGCATCTAATCATAAAAAAAATGTCATATTAATTTTAGTGGTAACTTATTTGTTATGAAACTTTTTTGAAAACGTGTACATATCGGGCCTTGTAGGACAAGGGTTCAATGAACTTAAAAAGGATGACGGTAATGACGTAGATTGAGAGAAGTGGACATTCACACTAATAAACATTCAACTTTCTCTCATTTGCATTAGAAAAGGTAAGATTTATCTTAGTTTTTCTAATGGACATTAGAGAAAGTTATGACAATCTTAATTTTAAAAATTTTGGTGGGACGTGCCCTTGCTCAAATCATACAAATCATAGTAATTTGAACTCTCTCTCAACCATCCCGAGGCAGGAATCGTCTTTATACGTCAGAATCTGACGTCTGTAGACGTCAGATTCTGACGTATAAAGACGATTTCCGCGCTGAAAGAATTAAAATATTTATAATGGTCGTAGACCCATAACATAGATATGCAAATGTTGTGTCATGAAGAGACAGAATTTACAGAAACTATACATTTTACATCTGCGTGTGTGTTTCTCATCCTGTCATTATAGCAGGGTGTGCGCACAGGCTACGGATCCCCTGCTATTATGACAGGATGGTCTTTCTGGGATTCCCAATGGTCAGTCAGTTTGCCTGATTGTGTGAATGACACGAGACAAGTAAGAAATCGCATTACGATTATAGAAAATCTGATAAATCACGCCAGATTTCATCAGTGTCAGATATCAATATCATCTACTGATGTGATTTGCTATTACGCCTTCTGTCTACTAACGGGGTCAGATATTGCTGAATGGGCGATTCTATCTTGACGTATTGCTTACCAATGCAGCCAGAACCAGACGCTGACATTATCTCTGCAAACATGAGACGTTGACTCGAACGTTGGTTTACTGTTGGCCCAACGTCGTAGATAAAACGTTGGTTCAGCGTTGGTTTACTGTTGGCCCAACGTCGTAGTTGAGACGTTGGCCCACCGTTGGCTTACTGTTGGGCCAGCGTCGTAGACGGTGGGCCAACAGTACACCAGCGTTGGGCCAACGTCTCATGTTTGCTGGGATCTTGGTTTCGTGCCGACCAACTTCGCAGCCTGCAATATACAGAAAATTAGGATCATAAGATCAGTTTGTCAGAGGTTACTCTGCCTGGAACAGCTTTGCTTTAAATAGATCTGATCAAATAATATCTCCAGTAATCTACGGACACATGTTTGGGTTCTTAAAGAATATGTCCCACGACAGGTGATTCGTCATAGCAGCTCGGGTGTTATTTCCACCAGAGTGTGATTTCTTAACCCTTTAACCGCCGGTGTCGCTTATATGCGGGTTTTCATTTTTTATTAGCACATTAAGTACCACCTTTTAAACATGCTAGAGATAAAATGTGACATCAATCAGCAATATTTGAAAACAGTTGACCTCCATTTTGTCAAATCTGTATAATTTTCACTCACTTGAAGTTGTGGATCGCGTCAGCGAGACACAACTTCAAGTAGGTGAAATTTTAAATTGAATAATCTGGCGGTTAAAGGGTTAATGTGGTGTGGAAAGGCCGATGTCAAACGAGTGTAACATTTACAAGCGATTCGTTTGTGCGCCACCACATGAAGAACTAGTCTCAAGTAATCTTAGAATATATTTAAAGATCTTGGCAGAAAATGTCTCGCGTATTGCTACGGGATTGTACTCTCTGACTTGGATAGGAAAGCCCGATGTCAAACGGGTGTAAACTTTACAGGTGATTCAAGAGGCACCAGCGTTTATTGACAAGGACGAGCGAAGTCAGATACATCTGGGTGAGTGTTAGCCAACGTCTCTAACGCTGGCCCAACATTGATCTAGCGTTAGCAGATGATAGAAACCCTCTTTTCACCTTTCAGCGCGGGGGCCGTCTGTAGACGTCAGATTCTGACGTCTACAGACGGCCCCCGCACTGAAAGAATTAAAATATTTATAATGGCCGTAGACACATAACATAGGTATTCGAAGGAAGCGCATTGAGCAAACTAAACCATTTCAAATTCATTTCAAATTCAATTGATTTCAAATTGGTGAGACATGATTTATCAATACAAAAAAATCAGCGTTCCAAGAGTTAACCCTTACAGAATCTGACGTCTGTAGACGTCAGATTCTGACGACTAAAATCGATCTCCGCACTGTAAGAGTACAAATATTTTCTAATGACCGTGGACCCATAACATAGGTATTCAAATGAAGCGGAAAGAGCTAACTAAGACATTTACAATAGTCTAAAATTGAAGAAAACACTTTGGCCACCACGGTTTATATATAAAATATCAGCGCTTTAAGGGTTAGTCCCGTTTTTAATCAGGATGGCCATCTGTCATGTGGACTGTCGGCGCCATAAAAAGGGTCTGACATGATTAGCACCCGCTGACCCGAGCTTGTCCGTCCGCTGTCAAGCTGGCCACGCACGACTCACAGAGCATATTTATATTGCTCGTATGGATGGCCGTGTGGATCACAAGATAGGCTGAGATCACCACAAATGTCAGGGATGAAATGGATGGAGATGTCGGAGTGGTGTCTTTGCTGCGGCGTGTCATGATCAGAATATGTCGTGGCTTTGCCGTGTGTCAGAAGAAGACGGATATAAAGGGCAATGGTGTGACTTAAAGTGAAAGACCAAATTATACTGAAGTTTTATTTTCCTTTCTTTATTTACACGATTAAAACAAAGTATTAATATATATTTATACTATACATTTACCATTTGATCCATTGAATCATAGGACAACCAGCAATAGATATAATATAACAATGCCATCGGGCTTTATTATACCCTAAAAAAATATAATTATATATTGTGACCAGCCTACTTTCCTGCAAACACTAAGCGTCGATCCTGTGTTATTTTATTGTTGGACCAGCATTGTAAAACACACTGGGTTTGCATCTCGTTTTGGAAGGGAGTTGATCGTTTGCACATGACAACGTGAATAAGCAAAATATGAGATAACACACAATTTTTAGTTTTGGTGTGCATATATGACATCTATTTTCGAAGAAATCATAATTTTAAGTTACAATAGTGTGCTTACCAGGTAGTCAAATACACAATCATCTGACAATGTTTTTTGATAATTAATTGACATATGTTTAAAGAATGCCTCGCTGATGAAATTAGTTATGTTCTATGCAAAACAAATATTATTTGAATACAATTGTGTATAAACGTGATCAATTATAGTTGTTGTCCAACCACTTCCACCGCAGATGAATGTTAGAGTTCATGTGAATAACTCAAAAAACGCACGGTTTTCACTTATGTGGACAAAAAGGTCGCACCAAGAATTGCGTTCATTTTCTCGTACGATCAACTACAAAATGGCATTACTCGACACGAAATGATGTCCATTGCCTCGAGCCTAAACGAAGAATAATTTGAGAACCATGGAAAACATATAGACCAAAATGAGAGGCACACATTGTTTGTGAATACATTATCCTTAGATTGTGGAGATATTCTGAGAATTTGGCATGCAGTTATGTCCATTAGATAAAGACGATTTGAGCCGCATATCCAAAAATGTGGCGCAATTTGGTTAATTCCTGCAAGCCATGAGTCATTGTTCCAATCATTCAATTCTATACCGCCTAATTCTACTGAGGACTGAGCTCAGAGGCGCGACATTTCTTATCAGTGTACGGAGCTAAGGTACTGATCTTCTTCAGCAAACACGCGACATTGACCCGATGTTGATTAAATGTCAGTCCAATTTATGGCCAACTTCACTCACTGCTTAGCAAATAGAACGACAGTTTTATAGATTGTGCTACAAATTCAAATGACATCCGCGGTCCAAAGGCTTATATATCTTAGTTGTCAAATTTGCTCCACTCTACTGTTCCACTCTTATATATTATATTCGATGATTAGAGCATAATATAAAATGCGTATATAAAAGTTTTGATTGAAGTTATAAAGTATGTGGCACTACAAATAGCACACGTTTACTTATCTTGATAATGTCAGTTTCATGCCGAAATGTTCTTTTAATCACGTTAATACAGCTAATATTATTCTACAATGTTTTATATTATTGTTTTAATGTAGTCCAGGAAGGTTGTTATCCACCGATGCTTTTATCTTGCTATAATGATAGTGACAAAGATATGTTTGATGTCTTGGTGATGTTTCTTCAGTTCGTAGTGACAATAAATGTCCAAGCTACACGTTTGCTGTCTTGGTGAATCCAAATGTCAGAGCTACAAGATCAAATGCACTATGATCTTAAACTTTGCACTAGTACTTTATCATCTACACACGTGCGACTGAAAAAGTAAATCTATGTTTTATACATTAAGTTATTGTATATAGGGGACTATACCATGTTCTATGAATAACGCTGGAATCAGTTTTATGTATGAAACCACGACAGCAACGTAAAGACATATATATAGGGTCATTGTAACCAGGTATATACGTATATGTGGTGATAACTGATGCAATATATGTTACACAGGTCTACAGAAAATAAGCAGGATAATTTATTTTTCCCAAGGATAAAATTTCTGTTTTCAGATTATTTTTGAAACATTTTATCTTAGATATTTATGTTGTCAACAAAAGTCAATTTATGAAAAAACTCGATACAGTTTTTACATTCTGTGACCAGAGCAGTCTCTCCCTGTCGGCACGAGAGCGACGGGCTCGTGGTCGTGGCGCTGGTAACAGCATGAGTTTTTACAGTAGAAACGAAACTTCGATGCTGGCCTAACATTAAACCAACCTCGGGTCGATGTGTAAAGGGTTCCGGTATTTTTATAACTTTAGTATACTCGTGTTCTCTGTTATTTCACCCTTTGGGCTGTGATCACCTAAAAACGGAAGCCAAATTATTTTTTCCAAGATAAATATTTCATAGCAGGGACGAAACTTAGATTTGATGTTGGATTAATGTTGCGCCACCGTCTGCGACGCTGGCACCACATTAATTCAACATTGGATTGATCTCTCGTGCACATTTCCTGGGTTCGAGCTTTCTTCAATAACCTCATTATGTTTTCTCAGTTATTTGCTCCTGTGTGTTGTGATCACCCATCTGTTCTGACAGAAACTGACGTCATCCCTGGCAAAGACAGCCGTGTGAGAAAAACAATCCAATAAGAGCCTTAAATTATGCAGAGGCGTCTCCCGAACAAAACAGCTCAAATTCACATTTTCTACATTTGCCCTGTGCCTAAATTAGCCTCTATGATATAGGAAATACAAATATTTACCTATTTTCTTGCTTGGATGTTTGCATAGGGCAATTTTGCATCACACTAAGTTGTTTCATGCATTGTTTTTTGATCTAATTATACTATAAACTAGACTATTAATTTTATACATTGTAAGTTTATCAGCGCGCTTATCGAAATTAGACCCCATACTGAAAACCAACCAAATCGAAAGAAGGATAAGATTATCAGGCGCCGATTAAGTCATAATTCACCAGGCCCGCTCCCATGGCTCATTCGGTCTGGTTTGGTCTTGTAACTCGGCCGGTCATCTTATACATCATATACAGTGCTCCAAACTGTGCAAATACCTCGAGTGTGCTTTTCTGTCTATATGGTGATGTGATGTATAAAGAACCCTTTGAGTCATTCAGTAAGAGTAGTGCATAGTCTCTATTTCAGACTTCCTTCTGTCGCGATACTACCATGATTTTGTCGAAAGCGACGCAAAGAAATATTTACTATAATGCACCGGACCCCACACGTGTTGCTGATGGTATAACAAAGCTGTTTGTAGACCGATGAGGGATATATTTATGATACAGATGCAGAATAGATTACGCTCATATCACGCACAAGAAGAAAATACGGTATACAATGGGAAATTAGTCATTTAAGATAAAACCTCCGTCGCATCTTAAACCTCAGTCGTATCTTGTTCATCGTGCTTTCTCAATGTTGCATTCATAATAACCATTCCATCTGTCACACTTCTTACACACACACATTCTCAGATATTATTTTTGATCCGGAATATAAAAAATCATTGATACCAGCGTGAATAAAGTGTATACTGACGCAGAAGGATAAACTTATTTTGTTATCGACATTATTTGATAATCTGGACTATTTAGGGCCACATTTTTCAAAACGACCCTTCTATACTGACACATTATATGCTATACCATTTCTAGCTGGACAGTAAATCCTACTCAGTAATGAAAAATGATTATCTATAATTACTGAGCAAGATTGAAGAGTCTCGTTGTCTGGTGATTAAACCTATTTACGATTCATCCCGTTTGTATGACTACAACACATTGTACGTTCCAGTGGAGTGAGTGAATATTGCTTCACGTCGCGACAGAAGGAAACCCGAACCAACGACTCATTTTTCTTTATAGTGCATATTACCACAGGCACCACTGCACACTCCTGGACTCGATGACAAACATCCGACCCGGCCGGGATTCGAACTCAAAGTTTTGAGCCACAACCGCACAGAATGAGACATCGGGTCCGCCACGTTCCAATGGAGTTTCTTTAAAAAATATTTGAACTAAGATGCAACCATTATATTAATAACGTATCTATGTATGAGAAAATGGGATAATTCCACAATACTGAAAGTCATACGTAAAGTGATTTTCTATTTAACCTTCATCATGTTTTTCCATTGACCATCAATATTTACTACACCCCTGTTGAGCAAATCATGTGGAGGGTGCCCACGAACGGCATGCCCAGCTCACCAGCACGTAAACGAGGCTATACGTCAGTAAGCATATGACGTCACGCGGTCAGGGTTAATCCTCAAGGCACCGAGAATGAGGCTTGTTTCCTTTCTTCCATGGGTTATTATATATTCCGGTCTTGTCTGGCCTGACTGACTAAATGTCATATGTCACATAGATAAAGCTTTCTAAAGGAGAGCATTGCCTCCCCAGCTAGAGATATCAGAGGCTTGAGAAAACGCCATTTTGAACCCCTGTGATAGACAAGGCTCAATGTGATTACATGGATTGTATACCCCATTCACACACCTGACGTTCACATCGACCTTTAAGCCACTGCGATATTTCATCATATTTTCATTCAGTGTGTGGGGGTGAATGCTACCACAATTCCCACCTCACAGTGGATGAAAATTACCTAATTGTATATAATACCCAGCTAAGTGTAATATATTAACCGTTATTATAAATAGTTGAATCTTTTAGTACGGGGATCGACTTTAGATGTCAGAATCTAAAAAAAAAAAATTTGTGTGTTCTCATAAATATATTGTCGGGAAAATATATTGATCAGACAAAATGTGTGTCTCCAGCAAAACGATAAGACGTTTCGGCGTTACTTTCTTTTACCATATCTAGCGTGATATTAAAAATCGTCATCTTTGATTAAATATATCTATAAAAAACATTCGCAGGTAAATATTTACAATCTTTCCCAGCGACAATCATTAAGGTCTGCCGGGCCTAGCTACTAAATGTCTTGAAAAAACACGCTCTTGTCTGAGGTAATTTGTTAAATGTTGACACGTCCCACACACGCCATTGAGATGATAAGGCTAAATAAATCAGATCCAAGCTAGTTCATTGCTGGCCCTACGCGACCACGTCGGCCCAGATTTAAACCAATTATGCGCTTTCTTTGCTGCCAGTATCGAGGCAGTATTAAACCAGTACTCAGACAATATTAAAACAGTATTCAACCATACTCATGCAGCATTCATTCAGTATTCAACCAGTATTCAGCCAGTACTCAGCCAGTATTGAGGCAGTGTTCAACCAGTATACAACCAGTATTCAACCAGTATTCATCCAGTATTCAACCAGTATTCAACCAGTATTCAATCAGTATTTAACCAGTATTCATCCAGTGTCCAGCCAGCATTATATCAGTATCAGTTAGTATTCAGCCAGTATTGAGCCTTGATGCACTTTGAGCTAGTTTACGGAGCTGGTATTGAGCCTGTATCGAAATAGTATTGAGCCAGTCTTGAGCCAGCTTTGAACCAGCAATGAGCCAGTTTTGTTTCAGTATTCAGCCCGTATTAATCCAACATTTGTTAGTATTCACCCAGTATTGATTTAGTATTCAGTCAGTATTCAGGCAGTCTCAGCCAGTATTTAGCAAGAATTATTCCAGTATTCAGTATTCAGTATTGGGCCAGTAATATCAAGTAAGCAAGACACATCGCAACAATGTTGGCCCAATATTATCCCACTGTCTACAACGCTGTCCAAACATTAAACCAACATTTACTCAAGGTATTGTGTTCACTGGATAGGTCAGGTACGTGCCGGAGTGGTTGTGAGATGGGGATGATGGTAAGTCATAGTAAATGGCCGGGCATCCAGGTCAGCAATAGAACCTCTCTGCCTTAATGGCCGCCTGAATCACTCCTTATTGTGCCAGAAACCCGACATACACTGCTATGTAAGCTTGTTTATACTGCGTGGGTGTAACTGATAACATTAAAAGAGTTTTATGTCATGGATTTACTTAGAGCATTAGTGGGGACAGGTGGATAATGGATTTATTTAAGGATTCTCGTTGTGTTTGCCTGGATTTTCTATGAATTAAAACACAAACTGTAACAAGCCTTGCAATTTAAGTGATAACCGAATAAAAAGGTTTACCAGCTGATATTAATATCATGCACTGGAGGAGAACAAATAGATGACAAGTAAACACAGCATCATTAAATGCCAATATAAATGTGTGTAGTGTGAGATGTTCAAGAATTCAGTTTGACAGTTAACCCTTGTCCTGCTGAATTATTTCAATTGTATTTTTCGTCATTTGAAGCTGGAGTTGCTAACGCAATTTCCAGCTCTCAAATGACGAAAAATATGACTATTTATGAAAAATAAACATGTGTGGAAATTAACATTTTCATTAACTGAGCAAACTATTTTATGGATTTCAGTGCCATTTTATTTTCTCTGAAACTTACTCGAAACCGGATATATACGGCTCCAGCAGCACGACGGTTAATTAATTATCTCTTTAGGGAGCGCCTAATGAATGTTATTTTATAGTTTCGCTTTTGTTATTCTGTCAGATAATGAAGACTCAATCTTCATAAACGAGTCGTTGATGTTGATCTCGCCATCTCATATATTAGTGACATACGAGATGAAGGCACTCAGGCTGTTATTCCTCATCAGGCGATGCTGACAGCGATGGTCCTATTAGGACAACGCCTCAATAAAGTCCCTATATTGGGGCAACATCTAAGAAGCTGCCCAGCGTAGGACCACCACTGGGATAAGGTGTCACAATACAATAACGGAAGCAAAAGTAACATTATGATTGGAAGCAGATGAGTAGGCGTGCAAAAGAGCATTACTTCGTAAATAGATAGCGGCAGCAATGACGTCATCACAGTATACACGACCTTTTGTGTGAACAGCAAACTATAGAGACATTTGCTGAAAAGATCTAGAATTGTACGATGAAAAGGAAACATAACAAAGAAGGAAAACGAGTTATAATGTTCTCATTTAAAATGAGTTATCTATATTAATACAAAAATAATGATTCATTATTTTACTATGCACTGCATGGTAAACTTTACCATGGATATCTATATCAAATACCGATACGTTTGCTGTTGAAAATGAAGATATATTTCAGGGCAATATCCACGTGTTACATAACAGGTTATATGTGAACGTTAGGTACAAAATACTCATTAATAGGACATGTACCATTATGCTTCTAGGCCAGTTTAACACACCTCGCATCGATATATTTAACTCACTATTTTAACTCACTATTTCATTCACTCTTATCCCGGATAAAGTTAAATAATTAGAATTCCCGCCCACTTGAAGTTGTGTCTCGCTACCACGATCCACAAGTTCAAGTGGCCGAAAATTACTAAAATTGTGTTAACTTGAGCCCAACCATTTTCAAATTGTGATGTTTAACCCTTTCAAGCCTGAATTTAGCATTGTCATCTTGATCCAATACAAGCCGCGAATTGCTATCGCAATTTTCGACTTGTAGTGGATGAAGATGATTTGATGTGGTTTAAATATTAAAGAAAATTACCATGTATTGTAAACCAGTTTCATTGACATTTTTGTTCCAAAACCTTTGGTTGTAGGAATATAACGTTTTTTTTCAAGGATGTAAAATGATGCTTTAATGCATCGTGAAGACTTAAAGGGTTAAACACTTATTTGTTCCAAATAACTGCGATTTAATCGGCAAATTAAACAAGTTGAAAATGACAATAGCCACCTCAAGGTGAATAATAATATCTGGATTTTATAAAATACCCAGGTGCAAAATATATAAAATATCCAGGTGCAAAATATATAAAATACCCAGGTGCAAAATATATGAAATACCCAGGTACAAAATTTAAAAAATACCCGGGTAGAAAATTTATAAAATACCCAGGTACAAAATTTATAAAATACCCAGGTACAAAATTTATAAAATACACAGGTACAAAATTTTACTGACAGTTGACAACATTCCTATTATGATGACGTGTGGTCAAGGGATTTTATTCAAAATATGACACGTGGTGAGTAAATGTAACAATGGTGCTAATAGGGTTAGCCCTTACAACGCTGAGTTAGTCTTGTCTGAACCATAGAAAACCAGGGTTTTTTTTCAATTTGAAATCATCATAAAATGTCTTAGTTAGCTCTTTCCGGTTCATTTGAATAACTATGTTATGGGTCTACGGCCATTATAATTATGTTAATTCTCTCAGTGCGGGGACCGTCTTTATGCGTCAGAATCCGACGTCTACTGACGTATAATGACAGTCCCCGCGCTGGAGGGGTTAACTGGAATTCACCATAAAGCTCATTGATGTCAAACCTGCGGCAATCCGTATGTTAATATCCAGGGTAATCCGAAAAGCCGAACGTCTTCTACAGATGAACAATCAATAAAATCCTGCTCACCTGCTCACTGATCAAACTAATTTTTTTAACGTTTGTTGCACAAGTGGAAACAATTTTAGATACTATCATTTTCAAAATGGGTAGTGAATTTTCAAATTGAAGTGAATTTTCCAGTTTCATACCGTGCAGTTCAGCTGATAGTTTATAATCGGATTCACATTACCGTGGTGGATGATTTTCGCCGATTTCTCAGTCAATTTTCAACCAATTTTCATGAAAATTTACACACACTATTTTCAGTTCATTGTGTGACTCCGCTGAAAGTTTCGCGAAGTTTTGATAAGTATTTTAGAAGTTAGACCATTTGACATGTAGTAAATAAATAAAAATGTTGCCCTTTATAAACCCATTAGCTTCGTCTCGGAATTGTATTACATGTCAAATGGTCTAACTTCTACCATACTTTTCCAAACGCGAAATTTCCAGGGTAGTCACAACATGATTGGGAAATAGTGTCTGTAGAATTTTAATATTTTTGAAAATTGGTTGATAATTGACTGAAAATCCCGCGAAATTCATTAATCCTGGTTGATGAATTTAATGTGAATCTAACAAAAACCTTTTTCAGTTTATATGGCCTGGGTCAGATAATTGTTTCCAGGTCATATTAGTTCCCCTCCAATCTCAAGCTAATTTGTAATTAAACCAAATTACTTCTTCCCGACAACTGCATTGCCCACGAACCTTAAGTAAGAACACTCTGTGGTCCTTGACATTTGCGAAGCAGATACTTTTAAAGTTTTTTTTCAAATAGGTTCTGTGGTGCCATCAGCCATCATTCTTCTTGTACTAAATACAATATTGTAAGGCACGTTTCAAGCGATAAGTTACCTGGGCCAAAATTCAAACTAATTTATTGTTTTTGTTTAGTATATTGGCCAAATATTTACTTTTCTATTTTTCAACCCCATTCCCAGGTAAATGAAATTATAATTCCACCACTAATGAAGTTTCCAGCTTTATCGCTAGTGGTCTCACTATCTTCAATTTGAGCAGGGCTTAGCGGGGATTACAGAAAATCTGCCTCAACTGCATAATTGTAATGTCAGCGGTGCAAGAGACAACTCAGAAAACACAATACGTTGACCTGAGGTTGGCCTAATGCTGGCCCATCATATGCGACTACGGCCCAACATTAGTCCAGCATTAGGTCGACGTTTCGTGTTTGCTGGGAATGCTCGGTGTCGTCTGCCCATCTCAGGAATGCCTGAGGTATGCGTGGAACCTGTGGTGGACCCGAAGGGTGTGATGTTGTGAGATGTGGCCAATGTGGAAATCATCCCAGATAATAGGACGAATTGAGAGCCTGTCACCCTGCAACGTCAAATACATTCTCTGGATGCGATGAGAGAGTACTCAAACTAGAAACAGACATTCCAAGAAATGTGACTAATGTTGTTTGACGTTACAACAAAGTATCTGATATTGATGCTGCAGTGACGAAACATTGGTGAATTGTCTCTTGTTTATTGAAAATCATGAGCCACAACGGTAGCGGATTTAGCCAAAATTACTGTTAACCCTTACAATGCCGAAATATTTTTAAACCAAGCATGGAGACCAAAGGTTTTGTTTTAATTTGAAATCGTTATAAATGTCTTAGTCAGCTCTTTCCGCTTCTTCATTTGAGTGCCGATGTTATGGGTCTCCGGCGATTAAAAATATTCTAAATATTTCATTCTTTTCAGTGCTTGGATCTTCTATTATACGTCAGACGTATAAAGACGGTCCCCGCGCTTAAAGGGTTTAAATATTGTTATATTGCCTCTTGCCTTGTCTCGTCTGTGACAGCTCGGTGATATCGGTGGCAAACTATGAATCTGGTGACGCCTGTTACAAACCACATAGAGACCAAAGGGTTTTTTCAATTTGAAGGCATCGTAGATGTCTTCCCCTTCATTTGTTATTGGTCTACGGCCATTATATATATTGTTACTCTTACAGTGCGGGGATCGACTTGGACGTCAGAATCTGACGTCAACAAACGTCAGATTCTAACGTCCAAAGTCGATCCCCGCGCTGTACGGTTTGAACATCATTTTGCATCTGACGTTAAAATCCGACCTTTTTTCTTTCGCGAAATGTTTTAGGTAAAGCAAATATATTATGACAATTATCTTTTAATTTGTTACCCACTCCAACCTATTTCTATCCACTGCAGGTCGAGAATTCGCGGCTAGTAGTCGATAAAGATTGCAATGTTAAATAAATTCAGGCTAGAAAGTAGATTTTATAAAGAATGGATAATACAGAATGGACCTATGTATAATATAGTAGGTCTCTTCTACTTTCTGCAGATCCTATTATTGCATCGCGGATGCTGCACATACATTTATTGCACGTTGACATAATACTCTCCTTCTTTGTGTACGAATGTCTTTTTTATTGTAAAACAAATAGCATAATTTAATGTTACATACACTTAGAAATATATGAATAACATAGTGACTTGTAGAAGCATGACACATGAAGTTATGTATTTAAAAACAACAATGTTTATTCTCAAAATGGCTTCTCGGAAGTGATATTGTTTTCTGCGACGACAATTTTCAGAGAATGCGTGCGAAATATAGCCAGCAGCGGCAAATTGTGTGATTAACCAGGGCTGGCACTTTATGCGAGGCAATCAAGCACGAAGGACCGTTAGACAATAACAATTGAGGCAAGGAGACATGTTTCCATCCGCGCTGGTGACATTTCTAACCCAGAAAACACGAGACGTTAGCCTGGGGTTGTTTTAATGTTGGCCCAGCGTCTACGGGCATAGCCTTGTGTTTGCTGCTAAGGCGTCGGTGCCGTCCTAAATGCCAAACGTACATTCAGATCCAGTACGATTTATCAGTGACGTCATTCCTTTATGTAGGAGATTCCCAATTTCGAGCACTTTCATACACAAGAAGTCTAATTTGTCAGATTATTCTATCACATATATATATATGATTGCAGGAGATTTTCAATTTCGTGCACTTTTATACAAGAAGTCTAATTTGTCACATAATTCTATCGTATATATGATTGCATACAGGAATTGTAGATGGATTTAAATGTTGTAATTCTGTTTACCCCCTTCTTGCCGTTAAATCAAGCCTGTTTCAAACAAGATACACGTCTCTAAAGTTGTCGATAATTCAACATATGAAACTGTTCATTAAATACTGTACATCATCAGTTTTCATAATTTTAGACTGGAAATTGCGTCAGTAAAAACAGCGGAACCGTCACCACAAATTTATTCAAACGTTGTACCAACGTCTAGATTATACTGAAATGATGATGACGGGATTTCCAATTTTAAAATTAGGTATCTAGAGATATAAAATATGATAATATTTTATCAGACGGACCAAGATGCCATAGAGAATCAAACCCCTTTCGACGCTGGGCCAACATTGTATAAATATTATACAAATGTTTTGTGTTTGCTGGGAAGCTTCACACCGTGTTTAAATAAAATGACAAATATTGTCAGCCCTGACTCCCTGAGCATCCTGCAGTCTTCACAAGTATTCGTTCTCAGCGGAGCAGAAAAAAACTTTACAGTCAGAGTGGGGTGTCCCTCAGGGATCTGACGCCAATCGGCAACTCCACCCTGCCTGCAGCGATATCAGCCTCGTTTTTAGCCTTTGAAAAAGTTGATTCTATACGTTATATTCGTTTTAGTTTTCCTAGCGCATGCTAAAAAATATAACCTTGTTGGAAACTTTTTTATATTAGTTAATTCACAAAAATCTGAATTCAACATCCTTAAAAGTTCTTATGAAATGTATAGCTTTTCATGAATTCGCTCCAACAAAAGTTACCTTCTCTCGTTTTTAGTAAGTCGGTCCTATAGATTTTAACACTGTAGTTGACATGTCCTTAGACATCAGACTATCGTCCGTCAGACTATTGTCGCAAGAAAATGCAAACCAAAAATCTTTCGAGTTCCCTCCGCCGTTTTCAACTGGAGCTGGAGATATATTTCAATGGCGATATCACGATATTTTAATGTCTATTTTCAGTTTGGCTGGTTGCTTCCTCACCAATACTTATAGCCATGACCACTGGAGCGTACATCACGCAGCATTTGATAGGCAGCCAGCCTGCTCAAAATGACTCATATATCACAGCTTATTACCATTTGAGAACGCTTCCCATTTTTGTCATTTCATGGACATAACTTCCCGATAAAGCACAGCGAATCGCTTGTGTTGTGTCTAATCCTTACTTCATTAGATGTATTTGCTTCTCGCCCACACACTCTTGTGTTGTGTCTAATCACGGCTCCATTGAATGTATTTGTTACTGTGCCAATTCACTCTGGTGTTGTGTTTAATCCCTACTCCGTTGGATAATCTGGGCCAGTAATCTCAAAGCGACGACCCAGATATTAGGCCCGTGATTGGTAGAATTTGTCCATGCAGCGAGGTCCTCTGGTGTTAAAACTCAGAATGGGGTCTGTACCGATCTATTCATTTATCGAACTACAAACAGCCATGAAAAGACATCACAAATCCATCATGATAACCACTTAGAGCCGATGTGAACAGGATATTGGGCCCAAACTTTTTTTTGCATAAACATATTTATTAGGCAATTGAAACAGATAAAAATAGTATTTCGAGGTTTCGGTTGCTGGCACAATCTAAATCTGAAAGGGATTAATAATAATGATAAAATTGTTGCCAATTTCACCACGCTCGTGTCGCCATTTTAAAGATATAGACCTACTGGACATTACATTTTATTTATTTATGTATTTTAGTGGGCTGTTTTCATATCAATGGATAGCTCAAATACTAGTGATTCTATGTTTTCGAGTGGGCGCCAGTAGGTTATAGATAACTTGAGATGTTGGTAAGCCGTGCAACATTGTGGAAAGTGTTCCTCTGGGAGCAATACTTAATGTGTCCAAACCCTGCCCAGATAGCATGTGACGTTCATTCAATACTGGGTTGATGTTGGGCCAGCGTCACATACGGTGGCCCAACATTAAATCAGAATGGATACCTACATGACACATGACCTGAAACTAACCACCAGTAGTCATCTATCTTACCACCAGATGACTCTTCAGGTGACCGTAAAGCACCTCACACCAGCTGATGTCCTTCTACATGGATACTTGATGTCGTTTTTCACCACTTTTTGCTAGTGGTGAAGATATCTAAAATGTATCAACAGTACACTATCAAAAGTACCACAAGGTGTCCTCGAATATGAACAGTAATATATCAAAAGCAAAATATCAAAATAAAAAATACTGGCATTCTCTTATCAATCTACTTCTATTCCCAGTCTCGGCCACCTCTTGGTGTGAATTGTAACAACGCGAATCGTTCTCCCAGCAAACACATGTTGTCCACGTAATGTCGGCTTAGAGTGTCGTGATTGATGGGGTGGAGGAGGTGGAGTGGCCCAACATTGAAACAGCATTGTGTGAATGCAATCACTGTGAAAAAGACAACGGATTTATGCTCAAATCAGCTATTTTTGCTCAGCGGGTATTTTCTAATTTTATTTATGGTTATCGATGAGAAACCAATTGTTCCCAACCTCTGTTTTCGTGTTTTGCGATGGTCCTCCTGATTTCAGTTATTGCCAGACAACGCGGACTGGTTTGTTTCCAGCTTCCGTTATTGATTGTTGCCTGTTAACAAAACACCCTGGGATCAGCTCTTCTTCTCTAGAGACACTGACCAGGCATTCGGTCATTTACATGTTATGCTGTATAGTCTGCTCATACTCGAATACTAAACTGCTTTTGGTAGTTAACCTGATAATATCAAAGATGTTATATCTCCGTATAACGTCCTTGAAAATAGATATTTGATGTAGATTTAACCCTTTAACCGCCAAATTATTCAATTTTAATTTTCACCCACTTGAAGTTGTGTCTCGCTGACGCGATCCACAACTTCAAGAGAGTGAAAATTATTCAGATTTGACAAATGCAGACTAAAAAATGTCAAATCTTGCTGATTATTGTCACTTTTTATTTTTAACAGGTTTAAAAGCTGATATGTAATGTGCTAATATAAAATGTAAAAAACGAATATGGACGGCACCGGCGGTTAAAGGGCTAACACCGTGTCTACATATTATGCAGTTAATTAGCAGTGTGATCACAGGGACCACTGATTAAAATCACCCACGTGACTATGTGGGGATAGTACACACTGCTTGAAATTCCTACGTGCTGCATGATTGATATCACTGAACCAGAGGCTTAAAACTGAAACAAATTGTAGTATATCCTATGAATTTGAGTTCTCTGTTGAGAATCATCACGTACCTGATAAATATATATCCTGATTGATTGAAATCACTACTTGAATATATGAATTTGTGTTAACCTAATATCTACACTGTGCACCATGCCAATTGTTGTTCCGTTATTGAAATCACTTTTAACGTATTGCTTTCAAACAGCGAATGGGAAGGATGTTTTCAAATCTGTGTTTACGAGTTAAAATCTATGATCACAAATTAATCTTTAAAGCAAGCGAAAAATTATCTTGCTCATATTTGTACGATTTGAATCTAAACATAAGCCAATCTAACATTTTTGATGTTGATTTCTCCTAAACATTTTCTCCTTTGAAGGATAAAGAAGAATAAAAACGACTATAGTCGTGCTTAGCGATGTGAGCGTTAAACATAGAGAAACGTGTATTTTACCCTTGAAGCGCTGAATTTTTTTTTATAAAAACTTTGGAGACCAAAGCGATTTTTTTCAATTTGAAATCATCATAACTGTCTTAATTAGCTCTTTCCGATTCATTTGAATACCTATGTTATAGGTCTACGACCAGTAGAAATATTTTTAATCGTACAGTGCGGGGATCAACTTTAGACGTCAGAATCTGACATCTACAGACGTCAGATTCTGACGACTAAAGTCGATCCCCGCTCTGTAAGGGTAAACATTTTATTCGACAGTTTATTTACGTCTAATGCAGTGTAATTATAATATAATAATAATTATTGTATACGTCAAGATGTTACCTAAAGTCATTAGCTCGTTCACAATATTAATTAATGTACCGGGTATTATAATAATGAATGTGTCATAAGATGGTTCGCACTAAAACACATACGTCAATATGTTACTTAAAGTCATTAGCTCGTTCACAATAATAATATGTACGTCAAGGTGTTACTTAAAGTCATTAGGCCGTTCGTGATAATAATGTATACGTCAATATGCTACTTGAAGTCATTAGCTCGTTCACTATATTAATTAATGTATACATCAATATGTTACTTAAAGTCATTAGGGCGTTCGTAATAATAATGTATACGTCAAGATGTTACTTAAAGTCATCAGCTCCTTCAAAATCATCATGTATACGTCAAAATGTTACTTAATGTCATTAGCTCGTTCACAATAATAATGTATGACTCAAGATGTTATTTAGAGTCATCACCTCGCTCGCAATAAAATTGAATGACTCAAGATGTTACTTGCTTTTCTGTTTCAGGAGTGGCCCACTATTCTAAAATTGTGGAGAATGCAGACGACAGCGCCATGTTTGATGAGGTGAGGGAACATTACTAAAATTGATATTTTATATTCAAAGCTATATTTATAATGTAATTACCAGCTTTCAATGAAAAATGTGTGCTCTGACAAAACAGTTGTATAATGGTCACATATCTGGCGGTAGGGCAAATAAATAGATACGATTTCTCTTTTTGCATTAAAGAATTTAAACGTTTTAAAGACGTAAACATATACTGAAAAAATTAAGGCCATGAAAAATGTCCTTGGATCACAATGCTCAATAATAGAGTACCAGTTAAAACACATTTCACATTACTTCCAAAGCCTAAAACATGTTAAAAATATGCATGTAATATGTTTTAATGTAAACAACTATTATACACACGTGACGTATGATGAAACTGAAAAGAGAGAGAATAATACCATGATTTGACAAATTATGACAGGGTGTGTAATGGTAACACTTTTGTTTCCGTGCGAGTTTTGTTTTATATGGAAACCTAGTAGCACTGTAAATGGCAGTTATGATTTACTTTGTGTACTTGGAACAGACTGTACAAGCGATTTACATAAATGCGAGGTTTTCTTATACTGTGTGTTTATTCCAGAATTTTGAGTGGCCAGTCGCCAGGCCAGTGGAGAGTGAAGAACAGATTGAAATACAGCTTTTTAATTACAACAAATATCTCAGCAACAGGTAAATTGACAAAATATCTGAATATGATTGTTGATATGTGTGCATGTGTGTTTGCAGCACGGTTGGCTTCATGGAAAAAATGCAGGAGTTTTATACATGCATACCAGGCTAGTATGTATTATAACGGCGAACATGGGTGCAAGCTAATATGTATTATAATGAGGGGAAACAGGTTCAAGCCAATATTATAATACTAGCTTAAACCCGTGTCCCACCATTACAATACATACTAATTTGAAAACGTGTCCCACCGTCATAATACATACTAGCTTGAACGTGGGTCTCCCATTATAATACATACTAGCTTGAACACGCGTCCCACCATTACAATACATACTAGCTTGAATACGTGTCCCGCCATTATAATACATACTAGCTTGAACACGTGTCCCACCATTACGATACATACTTGCTTGAACGCGTGTACTACCATTATTATACATACTAGCTTGAGCACGTGTCCCACCATTACAATACATACTAGCTTGAACGCGTGTCCCACCATTATAATACATACTAGCGTGAACCTGTCTCTCTCGGGTATGTTGTTTATTTACTATTAATTACCACACTGTTTCATATATCTGACAGTATATGTTGGATTAATAATAATTAAAACAACATAGAGTCAGAGTGTCTAATTGTCTGGAAACCCGATCCATACTGATGTGCAAAGCCGAAATGCAGTGACTGCTTCTTAATTAATCAAGTAAATATATAGTTACTGCCTTTTGCCATATTGCAGCTGCATAATTTATTGTACCATGTATGGTTAGTCACGAGTACACACAGTGCATGGCAGATGCAGCACTTTATTATCGCCCACGTCGTCTTTTCCTGGACGTTTATGTCCATCTGCTACTATCAAACAAATCTGACATGGCTTCATCTGCTACTATCAAACAAATCTGACATTGCTTTCAAAGTCCGCAAAGTAGCTCATGGAGCCTGTAGGACAATTTATGGCATAACAAACAAGAGCAATTTGTACAATCTCTTGTGGCTAAAATGTACTACTTTCTTATCTTATATGTGGAGTACTGCTCAACAGTTGAGCTACAAAGTAACCTGCAATTTGTCCACTTTTTGCAATATTTAGCATTGGAAAGCTTGTTTAACAATAATATACATCTATTACATTACAAGTAGCCATCAAGTAACAATATGTTGAATGTACTTGGTGAAATTTGAATAATTAACATTTATTCCTTCAATTTATAGCACACACAATAGGCACATAGGCTCCAAGAATGAGCAAATCTCATGATCACCATGGTTGAACCCCAATATCACATGACCAATATAAACAAGAACTGTACCTTCGTAAATCTGAATCTACCGTTTTAACAGACTAATATCAAAGGTATATTTTAAATAATAAATCTAATATCTTATTATATTTTATACGAAGGTCTTCAAACGTTATATGTGTTTATCACGATAAGGTAATGAAAGGTATAGAGCGTACATTAATTCCACATCACTTTTATGGTGTGTGTTGATAAATGACCATGAATATTACAAAAAGCGCCATTGTGAAACCATCACAGGGGTTATTTTTATATTAATAACATTTTTTTCTGAGAAGGAATCGTTTTTGCCGCGGGATCAAATTGTTCTGGACTTGAAACCTGACAAGTGGCTGAGATTGTCGGGTTTTTCTCGGGGGCTTTATGATTTATCACTTGTCAGATGTCGTGCATGGGGACAATATTTAGGATCTCTATTGAGCTTTGCCCTCTCTGTAATGACTCTGTCATTTAATGATTGAATTGTGTGTCATTGACTCACGTTGTCCAAGTTATCTGGCTGGTGGACCCCCAGCAAACACAAAACATTTGTATATTATTTATACAATGTTGGGCCAACGTCGAAGACGTTGGGCCGACGTTGTTTTAGCTCTGCAGGACCAAGACACACGAGACGTTGAACCAATGCTGGTTCAATGTTGGGGCGACGTCGAAGACGGAGGTCTTACATTGATCCAGCATTGGTTCAAAGACTCAGCTGCCTTCTTGTGTACATACCACACACTATGACCAGGCACATAACGTTTTTTATTGCTGATTTTCAATATCAAGTCCATTTCCTTCGTCGTGTTGAGATCTGTGGATAGTCAGATTGAGGGGGGAAATGTGTTATTTTGCAGGACCGACATAACTTTTCAACATCGTGGTCATACATATAATAATTCTTGTCCTACTAAATCGATGGTTACCACTTCTAATTCATTTAACGCTGGAAATGACTGGATATATATATATATATGAATACTGGATATCTCTCAAATCTAATTGTTTGACATTTAAATTTATATTAAAAAAAGATATATATATTTTTATCTGGATTGAAATTTGCTAACAAACGTATATGCCTATACATACCATAGAACTCTAAAACTGGTTCTATGTATATATAGAGGACACGAGACCAATACAGTGAAAATAACAGTATATATCAGTGGAATAGATGCGGTTGATACAACTTCTTGTACATTTTCTGTGATAAATGACGAGCATTGTATATCTTACAGTGTGCCAGCTCACGTAACACAATCCTTCAGTCGTTTATAGACCTTACCCATGTATAGTTGTGATTGAGCGGTCGTGGTCGGCACAAGCAGCTTGTCAAACAAATCAATGAACTATGCATATAAACTACCCCCTTGCAAATCAAAATCGCTCATCCAAGCCGCTTTTCATCCCCAGAGGTGTGCATCCGTATCTCCGTGAAAAAACCTGGAGCCGCAGAGTGTATCAAACAGCCAAGTAATCTAGAAAAAGGTGTTCAGCCTCTGTTGTTTTGGTGTTGAGCCAAAGTCTGCGACTTTGGCTCAACACCAGAACAACAGAGGATCAGCATCCCTCTCCCTATAACGCCATCGTGGCTGAAACAGAGCTTGAAACTGGACGTTTCAGTCGCAGTTCGCGCCAATCAAAATCATGGGACTTTAGATTAATCAAGCCGACAATAGGAGTGATTAGAATCAGTAACATTTCGTATAGGATAAAGGTCGAGGAGCTCTACATTCAGCTGAGAATGTAGAGCTCCGAGGGTTTTAACTGACTTAAAACACATACGACCATAATCAAATAATGTAAATTCCACATAATCAACAGTTCCGTCGCGCCTGACTGATTATAGTACTATATAATCCTACCATGATAATTGGTCTCTGCTTGATAAACAATAACTCTCCATTCCCGGCTTAGAATGTCGTGGCCGGACAAAGAAAATAATGTAGTGGTGTGTTTTAAAACTACATCATCGTCATTAAAAAAGTATTTTCGGACTTTGGGGTCGAGATCGCTGTCGAAAAACTTTGATTTTCACGGTTGAAACGAATGCATCAATCGACATGTGTGTTCGTCGTCGGCTACGTTCCCCAGATGTAAGTACACATCTTAAGTACAGACAGGAATATAAAATGCCACTAAACATGAAATACCGGATAACTGGAAATTTAATTCAATATTGTAATATTGTTCAATATTGTAAGTTCTATCAAATTGGGCTATTTCCCTTTACTGAGACCATTGCAGTTCACAACGAGCTGAAAATTGATATATGATAATATTCGCAAATACATAACGCAATCATTTATCATATAAAAAAAAGACAATTATTGCTACTCTCATTTATGTCTGTACTGATAAATTTACAATATTATGTACCAAATTTGTAAATTACTTTAGCTGACCTGGTCTTAACACAACAACACACTCACCAACATGTTTGAATCACAATGTTGACATTATACGTTGCAAAAATGAATATTTTGTTTACTATATAAACTACAGCATGCACTGCACCATAAATAATGTCTTAAAAGAAAGATATGCATCGTGCGATGGATAGCTGCAGACGTCATAAATGTGGCAAGCAACGCACATAATAATATTCCGTTCCAGATGACCTTCAAATTACCATCAGACAAGCCAGACGAGCAACATGACAGCTCATTGATGGGCCAGCATCACACGCGTTGGCCCATCAGGCATCACCCTGAACGTTAGATAGGTGTCGTCCTGAATAAGCGTTTTAACCCTTTGAAGCCTGAACTTACCATTGTCATCTTCATCCACTACAAGCCGCGAATTGCTGCCGCAATTCTCGACTTGTAGTGGATGAAAATGACTGAAAGTGGGTGACAAATAAAAAAATATACTGTTATTTATCACATGAAAATGTTCGTTCTAAAATCATTAGGTTTCAGGAAATTAAATCATTCTTCAAAAATGTTTAAAGGGTTACCATACAGCCCGGCAAACACGAGGCTTCCACTCTCGGCCACACTTTAACCATGTACCTGATGAGAAAATAACATATGCTAGGCTAATGTTGGGTCAGCGTCGCCAACATTGCCCAATATTAGGTATACATGCAATATTATTACTACCACAGCAATTCCCATCCCACAGGGAATATAACATGTAGGGAGTAGTAATAGGCTCTAGGCAGTAACTATAAATGTCTTGCTCTATACATTACCCTGAAAACGCAGAAATATCTTAGTATAAACCATGGAAATCAAAGTTTATTTTTATTTTTTTCAATCATCATTTATAAATATTTTTACTCTTTCAGAGAGATCGACTTTAGACGTCAAAATTTGGCATCCCCGCGCTATAAGAGTTAAGCTAACTCTTGGTTAATCTCGTGTTTGTAATTGGGAAGACAGGAGACACATGTGTTAATAGCCTGGTGGCAGACACACGTCCTTCACCTGTGTACCTCCCCTTCCTATGTGATGTGTCCTGGAGTCGAGGACATACAAGTGACAAGATGGTAGAGATAATATTATCCACAACAATTATGTAGCAGTTCTATAGCCGTGTATACGAAGAAATACTACTGTTCATGCCAAAAAAACTGATACATCGACACAAAATTATGGAGTATTTACCCACAATTATGTAGCAAACTGCACCTCTACACAAGACAAATAATTCCATGTAAATTTTTTATCATGTTTATGTAGCAGCTACAAAGCTAACAATATATATGTATAATTGTGGGATTGATACGTCAATTTTTCCATATGGTAAAAAACATAAGAAAACCCTAGACCACGCTTTTCATTACAAAAAATATCGGTATTGAAATAAAGTATTGTCATTATAATGTGTTGGATGTAGCCTGGAGCGGTGGCGATGACGGCATATGTTTTCGCATTAGGACATCTTTTCTACAGCAAAGTTTGACTCTGCGAGAGTCAAGCTTTGCTGTCGAGAAGATTCATTCAGGTATCGATGCCACTAGTTCCAAACCATGGGGTACAGCAACAGTTATAACCAGCCACTCTGTAGCACAGCTCATGACGTCAAAAACAAAATACTTCTACTACTTTCATTTGGGACAATCTATCCCACAGAGTTAAAACGGACCGGTGAAACAGTGTGTCTTTAAAAAAATTAAATGAATTATGAAATAATTTGTAAAACGCGGTTCTGCACTAAAGACGTACAGTGACTTCTGGAGGACAATATATCATCAGAAATTAGGCCTTTACCTGCTAAATTATCTAATTTGAATTATTCATTTTTGTTCATTTGAGACAAAAAATGCAAATGTTGAAACACGCATTGTATTCCCAATAACAGTGATTTAGTCTTCCAATAGAATTGACAAAAACGAATGTATTTGCGCTTAATGGGTAGCGGGTTACAAGTAGTCTTGACGTGGTACATCAAATTCAAGGACTGAATTACCAGCCAGTCTCAGAACCTGTCCTTCTGAAAAAAAAGTGTCTTTCCCACGTTTCTGTGTTTTTTTACATTATGGTGCACGACTCTGACATACTGGATGGCTGGAGCATTAGTGCCCCAGCCACAAGACATTGGTACAACCGCAATTCAATATTGGGCCAACGTCTGAGACGCTGCAGTGAAATTGAATCAATGTCCCAGTTTGTCGGCAGCTCCGCGGTCTCAGGTGCATCTAGGCAGAATGAGAGTGAGACTGGAGCACAACGAGGTTGTAGGTGCTGATGGGATTTGACAACTTGGCCACTTTTCTTAGCTATTATTTCCGACACATCGAAGTGCTGTTACGCCCTGTAATTCGCAGTCTTCCCAGTTGACTGAGCCAACTTTGTCACTCGCTGTGAAAAGACAGTGAAAAAGCAGCAGACACGAAACTCTGTCCTCATGTTAGCCAATAACTATTACAGCGCTTGAATATGTCTGTATTAAAGGGACTGTCCCAGGCTAAAATCATAAAAAAATCGGTGATTTTATTTTGGGTTCTTAATATGACCATATGATGTAAGCATGTCCAAAGATTAGAACTGCAATATTTTTGCGCTGCGCATTCACCAGTCAGGCTAGATATAGAGACAAAATTCCTGATTTCTAATTATTGACAACCATGTCAAAAATAGGAAATGCGCGAATTTCGTCTATATATCTAGCCTTACTGGTAAATGCGCAGCAGAAAATTTATAAAAATTTGCAGTTCTATTCTATGTACATGTTTACATCATATGGTCATATTAAGGACCCGAAATAATTCACCGATTTTTTTATGATTATAGCCTGGGCCAGTTCCTTTAACCATGGAGACCAAAGGGTTTCTTTCAATTTAAAATCATCATAAATGTCTTAATTAGCTCTTCCCGCTTCATTTAAATACATATGTTATGGGTCTAGGGCAAGTTGTTTACATTCTTTCAGGCGTTAGATCCTGACGTGTAATGACGATCCCCACCGGTCATGTTCAAGCTAAAACGTGACATCAATCAGCGATCACAATCGTTGATCTCCAGTTTGTCAAACCTGAATAATTTTTACTTTACTCACTCGAAGCTGTGAATCAACTTATATATCCCACTACATACTGCACAGAACAGTAAACGTGACATTAAAATAAAAAAATTCCAAATTATTTTTTTATATTACCATTACTATGGCTTGTGGTAAGGCACCTGGTGACGAGTCCCGCCCTTTCAAGGGCGTGAACGGCAACACAGTCTCTGTCAGTGGTGTCGTCAAGCGACTCATGAGTGAGATAGACGATTTCCGCGTCGTTTATCGAGTGGGCCCTAGTAGAGGAGAAGCTAATAATTATAGAGAAAGAGGAGAAAAAGGTGCAGTCGGCAAGCAAAGATGAAGGTAGACAGACTAATATATATGCAGTATAATGGTAGTAAGGCAGTCTCCAGAAGCAGTAATGGTGTGACCCCCCCCCCCCCCCCCGAAACAAGAGTAAGTATATGCTAGCATACCAGGGACACCAGTACAGGTGATCCCCGTGAAGAGACCAATAAAAAGGAAACATTTAAAAAACAAATGGTGTTCAGGGCGTCATTTATTTTAAATAAATTATATATCGGAAAAATTAAAGTAGCAAATTTATCATCAATTATAAGTCATAAATTAGATGTTTGTCATAAATTACAGTGAAGTAGGGGGCCTATACTGCCCGACACTATGAGCTAAATGTAAAACAAATATTCATCAACGGAAATTTTCGTTTCATCTACATGTATTGCGATGCTTACATTCTGATTTATCCCACAATGTATTTATTATTGACGATCTAATTACCATGATATATAATCTGGCATCAGATATACTTCAAAGCTAGGACAAAATCTTCAAAATGGGATTATTTCAGCGTCAGTTTTTTACTTTCTCTAAGTGTGAGACTTCTTCAGTGCACAGCGAGTCTGTACTTTATTTCCACCCACACACCATTACGGATCCTCGGGGAAATGTTAAAACCCATCCAGAACGCTGCCTGCAGAGAGGGTAGCTAGAAAAAAAGAAAATGTCATGACCTTTCACCGTCCTTGTAAGAACGGTATCCCTTTTAGCGCTGCCATCACTGAACTGCCAATTACAATTCCCATCTCCTTAAAGGTGCTGAGAGACCTAGCGCTCTCAGCATCTCCAAAAAGATGCGAGTGTATGATGAAGAATTGGGCCGTGACGTCCGCGTACATGTATAGCGTGTTACGGTATGGCATCAGTAATTTTACTGCCATGTACACGCGTAGTCAAACATGATAAATACAATGAGAATATAAATACAAATGTAAGTGGAAGTATCAAATAGATCGTATATCGGTATATATTGCATATTCACATATAAAAGGTAGTTCATTTTCTGTTGCATAATTATCCGGACAATTAGACAATGTCAACTGTGATGTCATACATGTACTGCGATGATGTTGTTGCCGTTATTCCCTCCCTCCCCCCCATCAGGTACTGTGCAGCCCTTTGATTGTTTAATGTGGTTGTGGCTACTTATTTCTGTAACAAGAACTATTGTTTAGACTTTGCTATAATGATTATTAGATTATCAGAATTTACCGTGAAATATTGTTTATCACCCCTTTCGTTTGTATTAACATTTTCCTATGTCTCAACTTCACTATGGAGCTTTTCTCTGCTCAGCGCGTCCTGGACTTGGTCTAACAGAATGTAGTATTATATTCACCCAGTATCAACTAACGAATCGTCTCTAATATGCAGAAATCGACAAATGTCATATTAATATTTTATATGTTTCGAATGTCATCCAAAGAAAAAATCGAATTTTATTGATTAGATAATGGGATGACCTTTACTTAGTTTTCTCAATGTGAAAATAACAATGAACATATAATTATCACCCCGTCCACTCGTTCTTACTTGTCTCAGCTACCCGTTTACCAATTAGACTACTAGATCTATGCTATATTTGGTTGCGCAGTTTCTTGATTTCTGTGATTACCTATTACTGAGTTCACTCGTGTCACCAGTAGGCCTACTGTGACACTCACTGATAAGTCAGTGTATGTACCGAGAAACAGACGTCTCCAATATAAAACGACAGACAAAAATTATCTTGAAATTTTATACGTTTCGAATGTCATCCAGTGATTTTATTGATTAGAATAATACTAACCTTTAAGTCGTGGCTAATAAGTTTTGTCAATGGGGAATAACAATGATAAAATTGAGTTCACTAAGTACTTTATATATATACATTATAATTGACCAAAGATCAAATTTGATTTTTAAACTAGGTGACAATTAATTCTACGTTTTCGGTTGTTTTGGTGGGCAGGTTTTCTATTTTTTTACAGCATTTGGAATATCTGTGTTGTAGGCTGGAGTGGACGTGTCGCATGGTGCTACAGCATTTAGTTTTTCTATGTAATAGGCTGGTGGGGACGTATTCTACGGTGTTGCATTAGTATTGTTTCTATGTTATAGGCTGGTGGGGATGTTTCGTATGGTGTTACATTAGTATTGTTTCTATGGTGTAGGCTGGTGGGGACGTTTTGCATAGTGTTACATTAGTATTGTTTTTATGTTATAGGCTGGTGGGGACGTTTTGTCAAGTGTTACATTAGTATTGTTTCTATGTTATAGGCTGGTGGGGATGTTTAGTATAATCTTACATTAGTATTACCTCTTTGTTGTAGGCTGGTGGGGACGTTTCGTATGGTGTTACAGCAGCTAGTGGAGGTAGGCCAGCTGAAGGTGACAGACTGTCTGCTGGACGATAATAACGTGGTGATGAAGGTGAGAGAAGACATACTTAACTCTCTACAAGCCAGCTATTTTATCTCATTTTATTCACCACGAGTTGTGAATAATTTGTTCTAGAAATTCACAACTCAAGGTGAAAAAAATGAAATAGGCCACCCATGTATAATCATATCTCAAAAGAAAACCCACATCCTCATTGTGATTGTTTTATACATTTTTGCATTCGAAAATTGTTTTTCACATTTCACTATGTGACACATACCAATGGTCATAGATTTTAACCCTTTAACGTCCAAATTATTCAATTTAAATTTTCACCCACTTGAAGTTGTGTCTCGCTGACGCGATCCACAACTTCAAGTGAGTTCGAATTATTCAGATTTGACAATATGGAGTATGGAGGTCAACTCCTCGCATTTTATCTTTAACATATTTAAAATGTGGTACCTAATGTGCTAATAAAAAATGAAAACCCGGATATATGCGGCACCGGCGGTTAAAGGGTTAATAAGGGTATTATACCATTGTCTGTATCATATAAATACACACAGTGTCAATGGCTTCACAGCTAAAACACTTGATAAACGCTCATACATAGTCCTGTATATTAGTCTTTAAATATGACTATACAGGCAGGTGGGCTGATTGCTATACGCACACATAGTGCCACAACAGTACTAATCTATGTGATAAACATTATATTAGTAGGCTTTTCACATTAATAATTATTATTTCACGCCCCAACAGCCAGATTGTTGAATGTTGTACTCATTTGAGTGCCACGTGTGACCATCTGGACGCTAGAGGTTGATATACATTATAATTATATTTTTTATCACTTAAACCAGGGTCACATTCAGAACACGAAACCGGGTTTGTTTGTATGGTGAGTGAAATGGTGGCTATATGGCTGTGCGTGTGTGAACATGACAAATAAAAGTTATTCAGATTATGGATAGTCCAATCCTTTTGATAATTTTATCATTAAAAGTTAGTATTTAAATGGATAATAAAGATAATATGTTTGAAATTTTTCTTCAGTTTAATAATCAACGTATTTGAATTGATTGTCCAATTACCACAGTTACCTTCAGACACAACACATCACACAGAAAACACGATATAATGATGAGTGTATGTTTATGTTAGGACAGGATCTACGAGGCTTAGCCATCATTAAACCAGGACTGGGCCAATGTCCTGTGTTTCTGGATATCTAGTTTTTATTGTATCACAGCTGGTGCTAGCTGACAGCCGGCTGTGCCATGTCAGCCTCTACTACACGTTGTTTCCAGGATTGATCGTCACTCTGGGAATGTTTCTATTGCATACAACGACCAGGAAATGGCACAGTGTTCATTTGTTTTCTTGGTTATTCATGATATTTTCTGTGAGCCATTATCGTTATGTCGCCTAGCAACCACTATATTTCGGACCTGCGGCAGCACCGCAGAGAAGTGGGCCTTAATTAACAGCCAATCAGCTGCACCACTGTTTGCTGCCCTGAACATGTCCACAATGGGCTGAGAGCCACTTAATGTAAAGGGGAGAGACGGCAACAGATTTAAAAAAAAGGCATATTTTAAAGGTTGGTCAAGGAAATAGAGTTGAGTGCGTGGCTCTCTTCATTGTGATTTGTGTGTCCCTTGGCTCTGAAATTGCATTCAATCTCGCCAATGTATCGAAATTCAGATAGTTGTCAATTTCCTACCTCGATCAACCTCAATGTTGGTTTACTGTTGGCCCATCGTCGCAGACGATGAGCCAACAGTAAACAACCAACATTAGGGCTAAAGTTATCAGATTTCAATAAAAATTATTTGCGAGATTGCGCTAAGCGCAACTATAATGACCGTCTTTAACTCGTCTTTACCAACCAATCAAATCACTGTTATTGTGAAGGTAGTGAGTGTTTGAACATCAAGATGCGCAAATGTTTAGTCACAAATTATGCAAATTTATATCAACAATTTCCACCCACTTGAAGTTGTGGGATGGTAGCGAGACACAACTTCAAATGGGTGAAAATTAAACAAGCTAACTTATTGGGAAATAGGGCTATGTTATTTTTGAAACTAATTGATGTACTAGTAGGTTGCTGGTCATCTTACTAGAGTTATGCCTGAAATACCAAGGTCCCATATCCATATAAGGGCATAAAGGTGGCAAAATTAAAGAACACAGACGGCTGAACTGTTCTGTCCAATTATTAAATTGTGTAAGAAAATATCAATGAGCCATCACCATAATGACCATGGTTGACAGATAAGTGCAGTTATAAGTCAAAGACCGGGGTGGCAATATGCCACTAGTGACAAAGAAAATTATTAATCATGAAAATAATAGCAATAAACACACCCAAGGTTACATTTATTGATAAAGGGACAATAGTAATGTAGCCTGGCAATTAACATATAGCAATAACATGATTCTGAAGGAATAATAATAACTAGCTATAATAATAACAGGCCGATATTGTCATTAGAAAAAAACTGTGATTATATAGGCTTGGCAACTGTGGTCGCTGTTAGTGCTTATGAAGGCTATGCTAAAGGCTATGATGGCCGCTAATGACAATGGCGGGCTGATAAAGGCTATGGTGACTGCTAAAGACTATGGAGGGCTTGTAATGACTATGGTATACTGCCAATGGCTATGGAGGGCTACCAATAACTATGATGGACTGCTAATGACCTATGGTCGCTGGTAATGACTATGGAGGGCGACTAATGGCTATGGAGGGCGACTAATGGCTATGGCATACTACTGATAACTATGGTGGACTGTTAATGAATATGACCTACTAATAATGACTATAGCTAACTGGTAATGACTATGGTGGGATGTATGGTGGGCTGCTAGTGACTAATGACTATGGTGGGTTGTTAATGACTATGGTGGGCTCATGATGGCTATGTGAATATACAATTGATGTCCACTAAAGTGTTTATTTTTAACAGGCTCCTTCTTGTTTCAGACTTGTATATCTTTCGAGTTGATCTACAACGCCCCTGACGGCTCGGTGGGTTCGTGGCACAGAGAGGGGTTCGAGCACCTGGAAAAAGATGGCGCTGACGGTACAGAAGAGGACCGCCACCTGTTGGCGGCAGAGAGAGGCAGTGACTCAGATTCTGTGCCGTCAAGTCCCTCAAAGTCCTTCAGAGAATCTCGGCTCAGCATCACATCAAGAGGTTCTCAAGCCCTGAAGTCGCCCACTAACGCGTGAGTATATCAAACTTGTGATTCGCAGACAGCTTGAACCTTTAAGCCCTCACGGTGCATTAAAGAATCATTTTACACCATTGAAAACATACTTGTTTTTTCACAGCTAACGGTTTTAGAAGGCAAATTTCGATAAAATTGTTTTACGAATACATAGTAATTTTCTTCAATTTATCCCCCACATCAAATCATCTTCATCCACTACAAGTCTAGAATTGCGACAGCAATTCGCGGCTTGTAGTGACAATGACAATGGTAAATTCAGGCTTAAAAGGGTTGAAGAAGTGTTCAGGGATACCAGTCACCCTTAGTGGGTTTCATCGGTCCGTTGACACTCACATCAATTGCAATGCGGCACCGCAAATTTACACTGGCGCGGCAGTGACATGTGAATGGATATATAGTACATGTTTTTTTTGTGTCGCGGCTCCAGCGTGCTTATGATTGTTATTGACAAATTTTCTTTTAAATGTTTTTTTCTTGTTTTGTATGTACGTAATCGAACCAAGTCATAAAAGGTACTCCATTACGAAACATTTGCACTTGCACGCCTTCAAAGAGGAGAAAACTATGATGAAAAGAATGAGTGCACACGTGTCGTAGTCCAGCTGTTGCGTTATTACAACCGAATGACGGTAGGAGATTGGCTGAATTTGTCACGTATTCTGCACACACGTTATTTGGTTACCTGTGGGCGGTGTGCCCATTAAGACCATTAAGAACAAAGGCTTCACTGTGGACTCACATAGAATCGATGTTATAAAAACAATTGCTACAAGAAAACTTCGTGTTTTTCATGGTAGTTTTTGTAGATGAGAAATGTTACTTCAAATCACGCATGCTTTTACAGAGAGAGATGAACTAGATTAACCTCTGTAAAAACTGCCCAACCCTCTGTTAAATCGTCTCCGTCAACAACAAACTATATACAAAATGAAACAAGTTGTCCTGTGCTAGTTTTCACATTTCGAGGCCAGCTGTAATAGATTGGACGTAGTCTTCAGTGCTCGATGGAGTCCCTGTAGTAATCAGCTAATGGCTCCCTAAAATACTTCCCATAATGACATGTAAAAAATTTAATTTGTTTGACTTTATTTTTTTTTAAATGTAACCAACCTAGTAAAAATCGTAAAGTATAGATAGTTTGCAGAATATAGCATAAAATGTAGAATACCATGTGAGAGTGCAGAATATCATATCATTGTTCAGAATATCATATCTGAGTGCAGGGCATTATGCTGCAGAATATCATAGAATATCTTTATCAGCGCCCAGAAAGTCATATCAGATCGTAAAATAATATATCCGAAAGAGGAATATCAGATCAGGGTGCAGAATATCATGTCAGAATGCAGAATATCATATCAGAGCGTAGAATGTCATTATATAATATGATGCTACAACAAACTACAATCACCTACACACCAATTAGATTAAACTAGAAAAATTCAGTGTCGTGTAGCGTCAGTACTTGGCCGTTTAAATACACTGTAGGCGTGGTGCATTTCACTTTAATTAAAGTGTATCAGAATTTGTTAACTGCTTTTCCCCATCAATTGCCTTAAAAAGTGTGATTTTAATGCCTTGTCGGCGTGTGGTGCTCAGACATTTACCACAGCGTGTTATTGCCCGGCGTTCCTCAGTTTAATGCTTCATCACGCAGTCAGGTGGCCAATATCATTCCAAAACTAATCCAGCGAAAGCAATCCTAGACTTTACGACAGACGCCTGTGGCGGAGTTAATGGATGCTTGTCCTGTTTAATTGTTGAGCTATTGACTTATTGTTCACAGGTTTAGCTGTCTGTGAGTGGGAGGCTAATTCTACCCAACAAGCACGATACACTGCAACCATGTTGGCCCACCGTCTGCGACGCTGGCCCAACGTTGAAACAGCATTGGCTAAGCGTCCCGTGGGAAGTGCTGGGGATAACTCTTTAATCTCCCGCGTCAGATATTTGTACCACATTGACTTATACGACTAAAATTATCCGAATGAATTATGATATAACCCATCACAATAAGGAGGATTAGAGCTTTAATATGAGATAATATACCTGGCTGTTTTATAAAATCGGGACATTTTTATTCACCTTGAGATGGGAATTGCGGCAGCAATTCACATCTCAAGGTAAATAAAAATGAGTGCATAGCCTGGTGCTTGGTGGATTAATACTTTCTCCTCAGCCGGCTGCGCGCTGGTCGAGAGAAGTGGATCTACATGTTATGACACTCGTGATACAAGTGCCATCCAATACGGGATGCTCTCAAACCGCTCAGGTAATGCTGGGTCGGAGTCGGAGACTTTGTACAACATAAAAGCGACGCTGGGACGCTGTACACAACAGCATTAGGTACATTGGATGCAAATTGGCGCAATGTTGGGCCAACGTCTACGGCGTTGGTTCAATAATGAAACAACCCTGGGTACGTCAAACCAATGTTGAACTAAGAGGTATTATGCCAGCAGCACTGTACTGGACCCCATAAAATGCTGTGAGCCATTAACCCTCAGGGTACACGTGTTCTCCAAGGCTCAAATTTCGAATCCTGTGTCTGGAGGCAAAGAATTAGTGTCACCTCATTCATCTCACCATCATCAGAATGTTTTCCTGGTCCAATTTAGCATTGATGTCCACAAAGGTGGCCTAAACGTTTGTCACCTCCTCATGTAATTGAGCTTCAAACAACTACACTATTTATTCTCTGCCCGCTCGTTAAGATTCAATAATGCCGAGAACCTTGAATTTAAATATTGTCATCTGATTCATTTCTCCATACGCATGATGCTCTCCTTGGCTAGTTAAGCTTGTATGTGCAACATTGTGTTATTCATTTATTTATTTATTTGTTCATTCAGTGATTCATTTAATCATTTATCCATCCAATCAATCATTCATTCATTCATTCATTCGAACAATCATTCATTCATAATCATTCAATTATTTCATTCATTCATTTTTTTAAATTATTCATCTATCCATGTTTTCAATTATTAAATAATGCATTGTTTTATTTATTCACTTTATCATTAATTTTATCCGTGTATTTATTCATTCATTCAGGGGTACTGGGGTGATGCTAGTAGTAGTACTTTTTGCCCTCATCCGGGGAGGATCATTAGGGATCTGCTCCGTCAGTTGCATGCTGTATGGCACGGTACGGAAGCACTAGTCTACATCATCCAAAAGAAACTGCAGCCTCCTCGTATCTGGCCAGAATCTTCAGGCGGATTGCCAGTGGCATACCCTGGCTCCTCCGCTCAACTGCGGTGTTAATGCAGCTCTCGCATCAGTGCTGGCGCTGGTGTAGGCTGTGGTAGCCTTAAATAACCGGCAATAGCGTGTTTGACATTAGATCTCTGACGAGGGATGAATGGAGTTACCCAGAGGGAGTTATCCTGCCTATTGTTACTCTGGGGACCATCCAACCCGAGGATAGCGGAGCTGCGCGAAATGCCACGGAGTTTTAGCATTAAGTTGCACGACGAAACCCAAGTCTCAGGCCGTCTGGGCATATCTGGGGTTAGATCCCCTAGACATGCCCAGAACCCCTCATCGGGCGAGCGAAGGAAAACGATCTTAATAACCCACCATGCCCAATTACCCCCACCCTCACATCATCATATGTACATCATTTCATCTCATCACTTGACTACAACGTTTTTATCGTATTACAATGCCACTTAAAAGACCTTTGTGGCGAAAAGTGACGTAAAGCAATGATTTACTACTACTATTCATTCATTCATTCATTCATTCATTCATTCATTCATTCATTCATTCATTCATTCATTCATTTATTCATTCATTCATTCATTCATTCATTTATTCATTCATTTATTCATTCATTCATTTATTCATTCATTCATTCATTCACTCATTCTTTTATTCATTCATTCATTCATTCATTCATTCATTCATTCATTCATTCAATCATTCACTAATTTATTCATTCATTCATTCATTCATTCATTCATTCAATTATTTATGCATTCATGTATTTACTTATTTTTAAATTCATTCATTAAATCATTAATTCCTTAAATCATTAAATCATTAAATCATTCATTCATTTATTCATTCATTCATTCATTCATTCATTCATTCATTCATTCATTCATTCAATCATTCATTCATTAATTAATTAATTAATTCATTCATTCATTCATTCATTCATTCATTCATTCATTCATTCATTCACTAGTCGTGACTAGTGGTGCCTCTGGAGTGAAGTCTCACCATGGTTACTTACTGTAGTATACGGGTGATATATCAGTCTGGATCACGGTGTGTTCGCCCTGGATTGTGTATTATATAGATCCCTACTCGTAACCAGCCTGAAAACAGCCTAGTTATTAACCAGGAGCTGGTGGGGGGAGCTATGTAAGCAGACCCTGCTTTATACGTATATCATACCCATTTTGTGACCAGAGCAATCTCTCCCGACGGTATCGTGGGTGGGGCGCTGGTGACAGCATGATCATACCTAGAACTTTATATAGATCATATCATCCACCCATGCGGGGACCCTGGTGTAGTGGTTGCGCCACATGCCTGTCGTGTGGAGTTTGCGGGTTATTCCACCGCTTTGGGATTCAGGCCTTGAAGAACCGATGTTATTCCAGCCATCCTAAAATATATGCAGGATTGTGGGGAGCCACAGGGATCGAATTTTTAATTATTGGTCTAGAGGACAGTGTCATTCATTCATACATACTACGCCTGCCCATCTTCAACACTAGTCAATATACAGACAAACGTTCCGATTTACTGGGTGCACTTAATCACTTTGTTGCGAACACGATACCTTGAACACAATTATGATTATGAGCCAACATTAAGCCTAACCCTGGATCAGTGTATCGTGTTCGTGGTTTATATTACATTGAAATGGTTCAGTTTCAGAAGGGATTAATCCTTTGTA